>JBBBDQ010000679.1:0-247500 GCA_037127315.1 Ascarosepion bandense | reverse complement strand
TAGAAAATCTGAACGAGTGAATGTTTGAGTAGAAACTTGCTTAACTGTAAAGCTCACCGTAGCCAAGTAGAGAAAGTACGCCGGATGAGACTGTGGTTCTTCCGGTAAAGTTCGGTGCAGGTTCGAATCTTGTTGAAGAGCACGTACACATTATTATTTTTTTAAAGTGGGTAAATGAATTAAATGCTGTTAATAAATAAAATGTCGGAGCGTTTACTCTGATAGTGAAAATGATGTTCGAAACAATATAAATGTTGACTCCATTAGTAAAATTAAATACAAAACTAAGTAGATGTGAATTTCAAAAAGATTTTCAAAATGATTTAAACAATCGAATAGAACCTTGCTTAACTATGAAGCACTCCATAGCCGAACGGTCAAAGCACACCGTAACAGACGGTGTGTTATCCTGCAATGGACGACGCAGGTTATAACACTGTCGGAGGGCATAGGATCTTTATTAAGTTTTCTCGAGTGCACTGACCGGTAGACGAAAAAAATTGTTAAAAAAAAAAATTCGAAGAAACAAAAAACAAAAACGGAGCAATACTCACGTACAAGTTTTTTTTTCTACACATATCATCACTTACACTATACACATATTTAAATGTAAAGTTGTAAAAATATTTTCAATAACGACAACTATTAGTTTCTACTAAAGACAGAAATTCGAAAGTACTCGAATAAAAAATAGGACACAAAAAATATACTGTGGACAACTCATCCGATTGTACAGAAAATTGTTGTAAATCTTACAATAAAACAAGCTGAGAGAGAGAGAGAGAGAGAGAGAGAGAGAGAGAGAGAGAGAGAGAGAGAGAGAGCGCTGGTATTTTGTCATTTGGGGTTAATTTTTATTGTGTCATGTGCATTAAAGCAATAGATTATTTTAAATATATGTATATATGTGCGTGGTATATTTTGGATGGGGAATATAATAGTGGTATATGTACATGTTTCTACATAAACACACACATAAATTACTACACACTTTACCATACAAAATATGTTTCACACATATATTAAAATTTATCCATTGCTTTAATAGATGTGACAGATGTATCTATATGCAAACACACATATGCGCATATATTAACTAATGTTACATTCCAACATAGATGCATGAGTTTTATATATTTTGACGCATATATAGATTGAATGACAGTGTGAGAAAACCTTTCAGATTTCAGTAAATAGTTATTTACTGTTGCTATAGAAAGACATGACGTAGTCGCAACAAAAATGATTCGACTACCAAAACCTCGTAGACGATCGCATTTGAAAAGGGAAGTTTAATTCACTTGTGTACAACTCACTTTTACGCATAATTTAATTCTCTACGTAAAGAAAGGCCTTATATGAAAAGCGAAAAGAAAATTCGATATAACTGGACTGAAAGCGTAAAGAAAACAAACTACACAAACGCTGGTGTTCGTGTTTTTCTTTTTTATTTTGTAACTTTCATACTTTCGATTTTTTCTTTTTTGCTTGTTTCTTTTTTTCATTTTATAATCTTTCTATTCTTCTTTCTTTTTCGCGGACACACATATACATATATATGTAGGTTCGCTAATAAGTCTGCAGCTTAACAATAAAAAACGTTTTACAAAAATTTTTTTTCAGTACATAGCATAAATATTTTATAGTGAAAATAGATGTTAAAACTTCAGCTAACATTTAGATATCTTTGTCAAACTACGAAATTATATATATATATACATAGAGAGAGAGAGAGAGAGAGAGAGAGAGAGAGAGAGAGAGAGAAAGAAAGAGAGAACAGAACAAACAGGTTTAGAATCCAGAGTTTTCCGGCATTTACGTTTTAAAAAAGTATTCAGTACAATGCAAGTCGTAGAGTAGAATTTGAATAAATTTAATGTTCTCTTTTTTTAATTAACATTTATTAATGTACATTGCGACACGAAAATTTCTGTTTCGTGATTTAAAGCTTTTATCTTGTCATCAGGCAATGTTCATCTTTGGTGAAATGATTTACATTTGAAAATAGAGAACAATACACTTGCTTATTAAAGAGTTAATATCGAGGAGAAGACAAAAAATTTAGATCATATGAGTGTGTTTACTTTAAATAATGAGAATGAAGGCCGATTTTAAAAATCAAACATATAAGTTCGGTGATAGGAGATATGGGGTATTCATACATGTCTGAAGAAAACTAATATTTAGGGCTAGATTGCTTACTGCCGGAAGATGTATACATTATAGTTACGAAGAAATACTTTTAGAGTTATATGTATCTATGCTGATTGTTTTTGAAAAAAAAAATTATTATAGATTCAGTTAAGGTGACAAACTCTTTATGTTTTATATATATATATATATATATATATATATATATATATATATAATTAGTTTAACATTTTCGCGACAGAGAATTTTCCATGTGTCGAAAATATCTTTTTATTGTGACTCAAATTTCAAGCGATCATTTTCCGGATGACTAACGAATATTTTTTCCAAAATCTTTGAAATTTTTCCATATATATATATATATATATATATATATATATATATGAAATTTGTTTGTTTAAGATAAATTTTCGTAAACAAATTGTCTTTATTTATATCAGGATACAAAATAGAAGATATGTTTATTTCGAGAACAGGGAAAGACGTGCGTTCAAAAGCACTATTCGGGCTTTGCTTGATCAGATGGTTCTATGTGAGTCCAACCAAACTTACTGACCTTCGGTAGATTTCGCCCACGTTGTGTTGTTGATCCCGGACTGGCCAAAACAGGATCGCTCGTTAACACACGACTAGTTCAGCACAGATATGCAAGGGAACGGTATATAATAAAAACCAAATTTAAGACTGCAATGCCACAGTGTATATTTATATATATTTATATATATCGAATAGATACAAGATTACAAGAAAGTCAAAGCAAAGTGAGGCAAAAATATCAGTTTACTGGCTTTTCAGTAGCACGCAAATATACGTGATCTATTATCACCAAAGGACGGTGGTTTGTCCAATTTGCAGCTCGCCGAATTCAGAGTGACCGTCTCTTGCAATATCTCTGGTGGCAGACTATTTCAGCTTGACCGTATCATTCCATCGCTGGCCCCGTCTCTCTTAATTTCATTTTCCATCCTAGTTTTATTAAAAAGCACAAAACTGGGATGTTGAAGGCAGGCACAGGATTTCTATTTTCCCCTCTCTATATATGACTTATCATCTCGACATGTAAGTAATATCATTTAACCATTTCGAGTGAGTCTTCCGCTCTTCCGACTGAAAACTCACTCTCTGCAATTATCTGCCTGTTCCTACCAGCCGTCCAGGTAGTCAGTATACAGGAAATCCTCGTTGACTTTTGACCTAGGGTCACAATCGTCAAAACAAAATGACTATATTTTGACTAACTAGCTTTGATAAATTCGCTGACTTCTTCCGATAAAAGCAATTTTGCACTCATTGTAACTTTAAATCTTTATTTTTTAATTGTATCACTTCGGTTACTTTTCCTGACAAAAATAATTGTGTTCTCCAATTTTTAGAGAAATCTTTTCTCATCTTGAAAATCACTTAAAATTAACACCAGCCATCTGGGAATAGGGTTGTAAAGATAAGTCAAATCTAATGACGGTTTTCTCTAGGAGACGCTGGTTCGAATTTTTCCTTGCAAAATTTTTCGATTATTAGTAGATGTAAATAAATATACTGTTTAATAATAATAATAATAATAATAATAATAATAATAATAATAATAATAATCCTTTACTTCAATCATATAATGGAACCTATGTCTGATGAAATAAACATCAAAAGAGGTATATTTCAAGGTGATTCTTTATCTCCCTTACTATTCTGCATATTATTAATAGCACTAACCAGTCAACTTAATAAGACAGAATGTGGTTATAAAATAGGCCAAAAGAAAATAAGCCATCTATTTTACATGGATGACTTGAAGTTATATGCTAAGAATGATAATGAGCTGGAAGGTCTTCTGCAAACTGTAAAATGCTTCAGCGAAGACATTGAAATGAAATTTAATTTGAATAAATGTGCTAAAGCTACAGTTTTACGTGGATCAATACAAGAAACATCCTCAATTAGCCTAGACCCTGCTGGAACAATAAAAGAATTGAAACCAGAAGAAGCTTATAAATACCTAGGTGTAAATGAGAGCGAAAAAATTCACCATAAAAAAATGAAAGAAATAGTGCGTAAAGAGTACTATAGAAGGCTACGAATGATATTAAAAACTGAATTAAATTCACAGAACAGAGTTATGGCCATTAATAGCCTTGCAATCCCAGTTGTCCAATATAGCTTCAACATCTTAAACTGGACTGTAAACGACATCAGGCGAATGGATGCTAAAACAAGAAAGCTTCTTTCTAAGCATAAGATGCATCATCCAAAGGCTGATGTAGACCGTCTATACATACCCCGTAAAGAAGGTGGAAGATGTCTTATTCAGCTGGAATTGTCATACAAGACAACAACTATTGGCTTACTAACATACATAGAAACAACAAAGGATTGGATGATACAATTAGTAAGGCAACATGAAGAAAGAAAGAAAAAATACTCAATAATAAAAGAAGGCAGTAAATACAAACAAGATTTACAGTTAGTAGATTCTGTAGAAAAGCAAAACAGAAGCCAAGAACCAACTATTGGGGCAAAAAATATGAAAATGAAAGCCAAAGATAAAGCTCTTGAACAGATGAAACAACGCTGGCAAGACAAACCTCTGCATGGCCAATATCCAGTACGTACCAATAAATCCAATGTTGACAAAGTTAATACTCATCGATGGTTACGTGCATCTGGATTAAAGTCTGAAACTGAAGGCTTTATTCTTGCAGCACAAGACCAAAGTCTTTTCACGAGAAACTTTCAGGCAAATATTATGCATAATAATATGGATCCAAAATGCAGGTTTTGTGATAAACACCAAGAAACAATAGACCACCTAATCTCAGGCTGTTCTGTGCTTGCCCCAAATGAATATAAAAATCGCCACGATAGAGTTGGGCAATATTTACATTGGGCAATATGCAAACATTATGGAAAAGCTGTAGGCAAACACTGGTATGAACATCACCCAGCACCGGTTACAGAAATAGAAGATGTAACCATTCTATGGGATTACACCATCTACACAGACAGAAAAATTGAAGCAAACAGGCCAGACATTATTGTTAAAAACCAGAAGGAGAAAACTTGTCTATTAATTGATATGGCTTGTCCAGCGGATTGTAACATAGCAATCAAGGAATTTGAAAAACTGTCAAAATATAAAGACCTGGAAATTGAAATAGAAAAAATGTGGAAATTGAAAACAAGAGTTGTGCCAGTGATAGTAGGTGCAGTTGGAATGATAAAAAATGGAACAAAACAACACATTGAAAGAATCCCTGGAAACCCCAGCTTAAGAGATATACAAAAATTGTCTTATTAAGTAGAGCCCACACACTAAGGAAAACTTTATCTATGTAATGCTGGGGATGATAGGGAAGATAGAAAAACATGAAATGGAGCCATAACAACACGCCACTACCTGCCTTAGGTCTCCCCGCAGACTTGGTTGGTAGTGAGACCAAAGCAGAAATCGAAATATGATGAAAAATGGCATAATAATAATAACTTGTCTATTAATTGATATGGCTTGTCCAGCGGATTGTAACATAGCAACCAAGGAATTTGAAAAACTGTCAAAATATAAAGACCTGGAAACTGAAATAGAAAAAATGTGGAAATTGAAAACAAGAGTTGTGCTAGTGATAGTAGGTGCACTTGGAATGATAAAAAATGGAACAAAACAACACATTGAAAGAATCCCTGGAAACCCCAGCTTAAGAGATATACAAAAGTTGTCTTATTAAGTACAGCCCACACACTAAGGAAAACTTTATGTAACGCTAGGGATGATATGGAAGATAGAAAAAACATGAAATGGGGCGATAACAACACACCACGACCTACCTTAGGTCTCCCCGCAGACTTGGTTGGTAATGAGACCAAAGCAGAAATGGAAATATGATGAAAAATGACATAATAATAATAATAATAAATATGCATCAACTCAAGTATGAGGATCCAATAAAGATAATGTTTAAACAAATAAATTAAAATATGTCAGATTTAATCCATTTTCTTAATGGATTTCATGAAAATGTAAACTTTAAAAGTCTTTTTCAATGATCGACTTTTTATCCATTTCGCCGTATCTCTATTTCCTCCTTCTTCTCTACCCTCCTTTCCAATGTTTAGACGGACATCTTATAACATCAGTTACCCTCTTTTTTAACTTACCCTCCTACTGTTTTTTCTTCTTACTTTTCTTTTCCTTTCTTTTCATGTGAACTTCCGATGTATGAATTCCTTTTATGTGACTTTACGGTGTATAAATTTTTGCTTGAATTTGCCAAAATAAAGAAGTGTTTTTTTTGTCGCTGACGAAGCGAGGATTTCTCGCGGAAATGATCATGAAGATATAGGAAAGAATTGATTCTTCCATTGCGTATTTCTTTTAGACGTTGTGGTCACTAGTGAAAATATAGGGAGATGGTTAATGTTTATTAATTCGGACATGTGTCATACATAACCAAAGTCCCTACAACTTTCAAGTTTTATCTATTATTAGAGTTATTAGAAAGTTTACATTAGGTTATAGAATGAAGATTGGAATGTGTAGGTTCGTGTGGAATAGTGGACGAAGAAAAATATTTTTTTGTGTGTTAAAATAGAAATTTATTAATAGAAAGGATAACATGAGTTGTAAAAGTTAATGTTCAATGAGAAAGTTAAGGGCATCAAGAGTTGTAGAAATGTTCGCAGTTGTAATTTGTTGGAAAATGTTTGTGCATGTATGTATGTATGTATGTATGTATGTATGAGCGTGTGTTTGGTAGAAATATCTTTGAATGAGAAGAAGAAATAAAAAGAATCAGCACATGAGAAAGAAGTAGAAAAAGAACCCATGTGCGACGCGATCTTACGTCCAGGTCAACTTGAAGTTTCTCCTGTTACATTTTAGTATGTCGTCTCGCTGCTCCCATCTGACTAACTGACACTAACCGAAGCATTTTATCGTCATATAGATTTTTGCACTGGATCACTAAGTCTTTTTTAGTCTTGCAAATTGCTTCCATTGGTCAGAAAATCAATTTAACATGTACTCGTGAAATCCGGTTTTGACTTTTTCTTTAAACACATGGTCAAGCCTTTTTCTATTTAGCAAAACCAGGATTTCACACGTCATTGTTAATTTTTGTAAACGTGAAGAAGAAGGCCGCTTTTAATTCTTAATTTCCTATCCACCACAATCATGTGACACATGTAATTTAAGAAGTTTTATTTGAATATATATATATATATATATATATATATATATATATATATATATATATATAACGCATTTGACAGCATGAAAGTAATCTTGTACTTTCTTATTCAATATGGTTTTACATTTTCAAAAAATCTTGTATTATGAGTGTTATTCATCAAGTCGAACGACCTTTCGCAGAATATTACTAGAAAAAGAAAAAAATGATGGGATAATTGGCCTTATGTCAATTTTCTCAATGTAAGTCTGTGTGTTTTAAACTCCGGCGCTGCGTTGATAACTTGGACAATCCGTGGCTTGAGCATCTCACAATTCTAGCAATTTCAATCAGTAGACAGTGCATTTCTTACGAATTTATCTATTATTACTAAGTACTTCCCATTAAATATACAAATAATGGTATTAACTTACCAGACAACCGGTTATGTTATCGGGTGGAAGACAAAATGGCTGTTCCTGCTGATCTATTAAAATCAACATTATTATTTCAATGCGACATTGCAAGTCTATCTTTACCAGCTGATATTTGATTAAGGAAAAAATATGGAGCTACTCGAATTTGATTTTAAATGTCTTACATTGTTTCATAGCATTGTTTGGTGGATGAATTCTTTAAATCAAGATTTGCATTTAGAAACAATTTTGTATGCAATATGATTTCAGACTATTTAAGGTCATTTTTTTCTCTTAAATATTTTATATATAGAAGTGAATGCGGGGCATTTTTCTTGCAGATGGAGAAGTTTCCACTTGAAATCAGATTTGTCGGACTTTCTGTCTTCGACAGGGAAAACAAACTAGTTTATATTGAACGGCAGAGTCAAATCTGGGAAGAATAGACGAGACCCGGTCTCGCTTATGCCGGGTCTACGTGGAATCTTTGCCCGGGTGTACTTGCTTGGAAATTTCACATTAAAAATTGAACTTAGATCGTATCATACTTCAGTTGGGAGGACTTGAGTAAATACCGAGATGAAGAATGTTTCACCTATCACGATGGCAGTGAGTGTTGAACGATCTTATCGAAGATGAAGAGGCGTGAGGCAGCAGAGATGTGATTTTACAGAAGGATGCTCAGGATACCATGAACTGAACACTGGAACAACGATGAAATGTTAGAGATGATGCAAACTAGAAATCTCATACTTAACATCAGAGACAGCTGAGGTTCCTATGACACGTAATGAGGAAGGAGGGCCTAGAGAATGTAATACTCACGGACGGATAGAAGGAAAGAGAGATACGAAAAAGCAGTGCGAGAGGTATTTGATAGGCCTGAGCAAATAGATGGTGGAGCGGGGTTTGGGAGATATACCAAGAGGAAAAATATTAAGAGCGACAAGAGACAGATCCAACTGGAAGTCTATGATTGCCTCCGTCCTGAAGAGACACGGCACATGAAGAAGATCACGATAAACGGTTGGACACTTAATAAGGCCTTTTGATTCGATCACCTGTTAGGGCTAAAGTTTACCCAGATCTTAAGTTGAACTCATATATACGATCCGTTTGTAAAGATGGTGGAAAATCGCTTGTCCATGCTATCACCTTAGGATATATCTTGCACCTTCTGTAATGATTTATCTTTATAAGTGAAATTAGACACAAATAATAATTTTTCTTTTTACAATGAATGGATTGAAACTGTCCAGTCTCTTATTTTCTAGCTTTGATGAATTTAAATATTGTTTACCCAGTCTTGCGGTGGAAAACTTTTCAGCTATGCAATTTTTTCTTTCCAAGGCAAGGGCGCTAGTCTATTGTTATTTTTAATAGACTAGTTGTTATAATTTTAGGTAGTTTGGATATTTGGTGATGTAGTAATTGTGAGTTCCATCTCTGAGTCCGGCAAAGTGTATTTGACTCAGTGGAAACAAGGTGAGCACAAACTAAGCAGTAATAAAAATAAGAACTAGACAATATATTCCTAGACATGAACAGTATAATGAAAACAATCTATTCCCCGTAGATTAAATAAGGTGTTCAGTTCAGAATTCCCTCTGGGTTATTCGGATCGATAAACACCTGATGAAAGTCAAACAGCATAACCGAGGAAGCAGTGTGATAAAAACAACAAAGATGAGGACAATAGACTGAATGAAATATAGTGTAAATAAGAATTGGTTAATTTAGACATATGTTTTCTACCATTGGTAAACCTTAAAATCGAAATTATAGTTTTTAGAAAGTCACCGATTTTGATAATCGGTGACTTTCTAAAAACCATAATTTCGATTATCAGCAATCCTGACAAAAATTAAGTGAAGAATATTCTCTTGGGCAGGTTTAGGTAGGTTTCTTTTTAATGATAATTCTTTTTCTTTTATTGGTCATTCTTTTTCTTTTCTTTCGTCAGTTAGAAGGCATTGTCTTGATTTTACCAATACTTTATATATATATATATATATATATATATATATATATATATATAATAAGGATGAATAAGGAACGAAAAAATATTGACAAAGTTCAAAAATTAATGTAAAAAGTGTTCAATATAGATATAGAGCTATGAATATTTGTAATAAATTATCATTCAGAAGGTGTTCAAATTACAATCTACAACAAAGTGTACATTTTTGTTTCGATATTGAAACGACAATGTCTCATTAGGTAAAAAACGCTATTATTAACAACCTGATGAGACATTATCTTTTCAATGTCAAAACAAAATGCAATTTGAATATCTTCTAAATTATATATTATATATATATGAGTTATTTCGCTACCCAGATTTCTACCATGAGTGGTGTCTTCAGGCGTTCAAAAAAAAAAATAAAAATGAAAACAACGTTACAAGAGCGTTCTTAAAAAGAAAAACGGTAAACGGTAAAATCAGTTATTAAAAATCGCCTGAAGGCACCACTCATGGTAAAAACCTGTTACTCGTTTAAAAATGGGAAATATTAAAAAGTTCTATAATATTATTGTATCGAACACTTTTTAATACAAATGTGTACTGGTTTAACCCTATTAGGACCCAAAACGAAGTAATTAAACGATCAATAGGCTCTTATCTTACAATTGATCACTTTTAACACTACTGTATTTCAACAATAAACCACATAGATTTTACCAAACGCACGGAAAAAAACAAGCAGTGCGTTTCAACATAAACACGCAAAGCGCAAAAAACAAAACAAAACAAAAAAACAAAAAACAAAAAACAAAAACAAAACAAAGCAAAAAAAAAAAAACAGTGCAGTAATTACGATTATTACACTATATAAAAATATACCGATATCTAACCGGAAAGAATACATGTTTCAATTATTACAAAAAATTGAACAGTTTCTAAACAACACGGATTTTACCAAACAAAAAAAAAACAAAAAACAAACAACAAATTTTTAAAGATACGGTATTTCAATAATAATGCAACAGATCTCACCAAACGCAAAATAACAAAAAAAAAAAAGAAAAAAAAAGAACAAAAAAACAAAAACAAACAAACAAACAGTACATTTTAACGAAAAGATACACTTACTGAATGCAAAGCAAAACTCAACAATGCAGGAAGTAAAAATATTACATTCTCTAAAAAACATACCGATACCTAACAGGAAAGAATACACGCTTCAACTACTACAAGTAATTGAACAATTTCTAACCAGGATGAGGTGGAAAGCATTTTTCTTTTTGAATAAAAATGCAGTAACAAGAAAAGAAAGAAACGTGAGTAATTTCAATTTTAAAACAACGAATTATTACCCTTTGATCAGGGAATTAATTATTTTTGAAAAAGACATGATTTCTATATTAAACAATAAAAAATTTAAAAGAAAATCAAAAACAAATTCCAGAATTTACTAAATCCCAAATTAAAAAAAAATTTAAAAAAAAGAAGGAAATATCCTTATTAAAGGAGACAAATCCAGCAATAAACCAAATTAACCCAAACATTTTCGAAAAAGAAGATGATGGAGGAATTAACTAAATCTTACAAAAAATCATACATTGAAAACATCAATAAGAAGGCTAAAAGCATCACAGACAAATTAAATTTAAGCAATAAAATACAAATCTTAACTGGCAAACAAGCTTTCCTTACAGTGAAAGACCACAAGGAATGACTTTACTAACAATCCATCATACAGACTCATTAATCCTATAGAAAGAGAAGTGGGCAAAATAATCCATCAAATATTAAAAAATATTTGTGGCTTATTAAGAACAGCCACTTAAGCAAACCAGTGGAAGAACACTAGTGTTGTATTTTCTGGTTCCCAAAAATTAAATGCAAAAGTAAAAATACATTCATCAAATATGACATAAAAAAAAACTTTTACCCATCAATGTTTGAAAAAGGTTTACTGGAAGTATTTAATTTTGCTAAATGTACATAAATATACAATCCGAGCATATTGACATAATATTACATGGCCGCAAATCTATACTTTTCCAGAAAGGTATAGCATGGATCAAAAAATTCAGTAACAGAGAATTCGATGTAACACAAGGATCATATGATGGAGCAGAAATCTCATAATTGATAGGAATATACAATTTAAACAAAATCAACAAAATCATCCATATTGACAACCACGGATTATATAGATATGACGGATTAATCATAGCACCAGACAACAAAAGAGAAAATGATAAAATAAAGAAAGAGCGTTTCAAATTAGTCAAAGAACTAGATTTTGATATAATAGTAGACACAATTAATAAAGCGGTACAATATTTTGATGTTGAACTTAATTTACAAACTTCAAATGTCTCTCCAAACATGAAAACATACACTAAGTTATCATACATAAATACAAAGTCCAATCATCCAAATAATATAAATACACAGACTATTTAATAATTTGTCAAACAAATCAATATTTAATGAAAAGAAATATATCTATGAGGATGCACTAAGAAAATCTGTCCATAAAAAAATTTACAATATAATTCTCAACCAAACAGACAAATCAAAAACAACAATAGAAAACGAAATATTATCTGGTTCAAATATTTTTTAAACTAATAGATAGACACTTTCCAAAAGAATCAGAACTAAACAACATTTTCATCAGAAACACAATCAAACTAAGTTATAATTGCACTAGTAATTTAGATAGTTTCATGAAAAAACAAACCGTTACAAACTTAAATAGCATCGTACAAAACAAAACCACTAACAAAGAATGTAACTGAAGGGATAAAAATAAATGTCCACTTCAAGGACTCTGTAACACAAATGAAATAATTTACAAGGCAAAGGTGCATGACGCAAATAGCCAAAACAAAATATATTTGGGCTCAACCAAAGACACCTTTAAGACCAGGTGGTTTAATCACAGGTCTACATTCAAAATAGAAAAATAAAAAAAACTATACAAAATTGGCTAGCCACGTGTGGAAATTAACATCAAAATATGGAAAAGACCCAGACATAACGTGGAACATTGTAAAAACAGTCAAGCCTTACAACGCTGAAAAAATATGTAGACTGTGCTAAGAAGAAAAATTAGAAATTATGCTATTCTCAAACAAAAACAAACTGTTAAATGAAAGAACAAAAATTTATGACTAAATCCATCCACACAAACAAATGCCTCTTAGGTTCATAAAACCATGGATGAAAACACCATAATTCATTTTAATTTAAAAATTGCGCGTTCATAAATTCCCTGATACGTGAGCGTTCAAATAAAACACCGTTACAAGAGCGTTCTTAAAAAGAAAAACGTTAAACGGTAAACTCAGTTATTAAAAATTGCCTAATGTCAACACTCACGACAGAGACCTGGGTAGCGAAATAACTCGTTTAAAAATGGAATATATTCAACAGTTTTACAATATAATTGTATCGAACACTTTTTAATACAAATGTGTACTGGTCTAATCCTATTATAACCAAAAAGTAAGTATCAAAAAATCAATATATATATATATATATATATATATATATATATATTAAAAAAGGATTAATTCAAAGATGTTGAATGGCCATTTCGATATGAAGATCCCCACGGGGGACGACACATCACCTCAGCAACCGAAAAAAACTTTCAGAAACTGGAGAAAAATTAGTCTACTTTTCCTTTTTAAATAGATTGCAAAGAAATTAAAAAATAAATAATAAAATAAAATAAAAATAAAAATAAAGGGAAAGAAAAAGAAAACGAAAAAGAAAAAGAAAAAGATAGAATAAAATCAAATAAATAAGAAAAGAAAAAAAATTGACATCGTCTGGGTTCGCAAAAAAAAGGGAGAATGTAACTAAAAATTAACAGACAGCCGTGTTAAATCGACGTAAGTTTAAGCAACACGGAAAATAGGTGGTAAGAGAGATAAAAGAAGGAAGGGAGGGAAAAAGAAAGAAACTAAAGAAAAATTTTTTTAAAAATATTACAGACGCTGGACAAATTCAAAAACCTAATTTCCCCAAAACGTTGAATTATTAGAAAAAGGCCTTTACTTAAAAAGGCATAATTATTAATAAAAGGGAATAAAAAGATATAGGATTTAAAATAAAATTATTTTAAAAAAAATTAGGTCATTTGAAATTAAACTAAATAAAGACAACACTAGGTAAAAAAAAAAAAAAAAATTAATTACAATTATTATATACATACCTATAGAAGTACACACATACATACATATATATACACACACAATTCTACGAATAAGAATACATATATACATACACATACACACACATACATTCAATTTATTACACACTTATATACATATACATGCGCATACACACATATATATGTGTGTACACACCTATATACAAAAAATTCATATACACATAATATACATGTGTACACATACATGCACACATATACACACACACACACGCACACACGCACACACACACATATATATATATATATATATATATATATATATATATATACATATTCTATATGCACTCACACACATACATATTAATGAATATTATGAAAAGGAGCATTTAAACAGCTAAAAAAAATTTTTTCAAAATTACATATAGCCCACATACATAAATACATATATACATATATATACATATATATACAAATATGCACATCCACACACAAACATACACATATACATTAAAAAAAAAATTAAAATTAAAATTAAAAATTTTTTTAAAAATATTAAAAAGAATTATAGAAAAATTTAGAATTTAAAAATTAGAAGTTAAATTTTAAAATCCGCCCTATGGCGGATCTTGTTTATAAATTCCCTCCTAAAGTTCAAAAGTAAGTCCTGATGAGGATACTTCAAAATCAGAATCTTCTCCAATAAACACAGACGACACCTATCACGAAAACCTTTAGGAGTACAAGCTGAGCCTATTAATTTCCAGCTGATTATAGGGTCCTGCCCTTCCTCTTCATTTCATAATTTATAATATATAGGGTCCTGCCCTTCCTCTTCATTTCATAATTTATAATATATATATATATATATATATATATATATATATATATATATTATAAATTATCTTTTAGAACATGTACAGAATTTTCTCTATATATGTCCTCTTCTCTACAATCATATGTTTGTTTCAACGTTGGGTGTCCAACGTTTCGTCAGGAGGAATAAGCAAGAGCTGGAGTCATCCGCTGTTTATATTTGGTTCGTTGTATTTGTGGGGTTGGTTGGGGTTATTGATAATGAAGGGTATGTGTCTTCCGTTTTGACCGTTAGACATTTGAAGAACTTGGTCTGTAAGTGCTAAATTGTTGATTAATGGTATTATCTGTTAGAATGTACGGTTTTATCGGTCGGGTATATATTTTGGTTAGAGTTAATGTTTTGGCCGGTGAAAAAATTTCTTTCTTCGTTCTGTACTCCCTCGGATATATATATATATATATTCTCAGTCATGATCTGAGATTAAGTACAGGATGGTTAATTAAAATAAAGACAAGAGGAAAACTGTATTTAAATCGCCTAGGTGTTTCGTCCTGTGATGGACTTTATTTATTTATTTTTTTGTCATTTTGCCTTGATAAAGTCCATCACAGGCGATTTAAACACAGTTTTCCTCTTGTCTTTATTTTATTTAACCTTATATATATATTAAATAAATAAAAAATTGCACATGTTCTAAAACATAATTTAGAATAAATATTCACAGCTCTTTATATTATATATCAAGCACAGTGTTAAATTAATGTTTTGGACGTTGTAAAAAAATTTTTTTTTATTCGTTCCCTATTCACTCACATATATATATATATATATATATATATATATATATATATATATATATATATAAATAAAGGACGCCCTCAAGTGCTGTAACATCCCATACTCCTCCTGGGAATCCACCGCTAGAGACAGAGCTGCTTGGAGATCCCAAGTGAAATTTGGAGTTACAAAATTTGAAGAGGGTCGCGTCAGGGCCCACAAAGGCAGGTGCCAGAAAAGGAAGGAGCACAAAGTCTCCACCCACCAGCTTATGTCTGCCCCCTGCATTTTATGGCCCCCGCTGCAGCAGGCTCTTCCATAAAAAGATTGGTCTTATCAGCTACCCCTGCATCCACCCAAACCCTTAGTGACCAGGAATCATGGTCTTCTTTGCCTGCGAAGGACGAACATCGTGTATATATATATATATATATATATATATATATATATATATATATATAAACAAAACAATCTATATATAGTCAAAATTATATATATATATATATATATATATATATATAGAGAGAGAGAGAGAGAGAGATGTTAACGAATACACATATTATCCAAGGTCTGTGGCACGACTCGGAATTTCATGCACTACGTAGTCATTATGAGCATATGATAAACTAACCGTTTAAGAGATTTGAATTTAAGTTCACTCGATGTTCGTGCAAATTAAATCTTGCAATATGAGGGTATTATGTTTTAATTTATAAAGAGCATAATTTAAATCGACAAAAATTACACGAAAAAAGTTTACAAATTAAAAAAATAAATTATATGAGATTTAGACAAAGTGGGAGTAATTCTTAATTATTACTAATAAATATTTTCAACGAAAAGAAATAAAAGAAGAAACGAAGGAAGTGAGAAACACAGGGGAATCTCTCTTAATCTGGGTCTGAATACTTGAGTGAATATTTTTCTATAGCAGCAGGTAGTCAAAAATTAAGTCAAAAATTACTTTTTTGTTTACTATATATATGTTTACTATATGTATACTAAATTATATTCTTTAAATATATATATGAAAGAGCCAACAAACCTACCTAGGTTTTACTCTACGGCTCGTCAGGATAAATTTACCCTGACGAGCCGTAGGGTGAAACCTAGGTAGGCTTGTTGGCTCTTGCATAGATTTTCTGTTTTTGTTGCTCTACTTTCGTATTGAGCACTTTAGTGTCAGGGTTTTCGTCTTGGAGTTTTTTCTTTCCTACGACTTTTTATTCATGTACTTCGTTTGTTTCTTTTTTTACTTCCCCTTCTTTTCCCTCCGAGTTCGTCCTCTGTGGGTTTGTCAAGACGGTCTTAAATATAGTATAACTATTACTAGTATTAGCAGAATTATTTCTGTTACTATTAATATTGTTATAATTATTATAGTTATCTTATATATATATATATATATATATATATATGTATGTATGTATGTATGTATGTATGTAGGTATTTATGTATGTACATACGAGAGTCGAGTGAAAAATTTTATAGGTTGTCCAAAATGGCATGTGAACAAATTAAGTTTATATTTAAACATAGTTCCTTCCTCCTTGCAGTTCACACATTCTTTCCTCGGTGTTGTGATACTTGTATTCCATTGTTGAAGAAGCTTTCATTAAGTTGATCAACAAGTTATCAACAAAAGTTTGATGCCGTAATCCCTGAAATGTTTGTCCCGGGCTAATTTTTATGTTGTGGCAGAGATAATAGATGAGGTAAATCAGGAGAATATAGAATGGGTCCACCTGTTCAATATCACAGTCACTTAAATTATCCATTAAAACCAAGCGTTGTCCTAGTGAAAGAAGACCAGTTTCGTAAGTTTTACTGAGTGTTTGGTCTTGATAGCTTTCCGTAATTGTCGAAATCCAGCTATTTCGGAAGGAACCGATTATCAAAGCAAGGCTTATGAAAAGTAAGTGAAGAACAGAAAAGTGTCAATTTTCCACATATGTTCTACAAGTTATTCAGATTTTTAATTTCAAGTACTATATATTTTTCCGCAAAGTGTTAATCACTTTCTTTGTGGTGCCAAATATATCTATAATATGCAGAAAGTACACATAACTTCTGTTATTAAATGGACATTATACCATTGATACTGAATTGAGTAAATGAAAGCCTTTCTTTAAAAAACAAATTAAATCAAATTAAAAAAGTAACAAAGGCTAACATATCACTCAATATATCTTGGAGCAAACAAATAAACAACTTTTAGGCAAAACTCGACTTTATTCATCAACATAGTCTCCTTCTAGGATGATAAACTGATTCCAACGCTTCTCTGACAATTCGATGTTTTTTTGTAGAACGATTTGTCTTTGGCCTCAAAATATAACTCACTTTCCGATATCAATTCTTCATTAAGGCCAAATCTTTTTCCCTAGAGCATTATTTTTAGGTCTGCAAACAACCAGTAGTCTCTGGGGGCCATATCTATAAAACAGGGTGGATGCGAAAGCTATTCAAAGAGCAATTCATATAGTTTTGCCATCGTTGCAAATTCATGTAATTTTGCCATCGTTGTGATCGATTGTGCCACGTGTGGTTGTCTTGGTGAAAGATCCCTTTTTTCTTCTTCGTTTGTATCTGTATTTTGGGCGTTTTCTTTTTTCAAATGCTATATAATATTCGCTATTGATGATTCTTTCTTTTTGAAGGTAATCGATGAACAAAATACCTTGCACATCCGAAAATACGGAGGCCCAAATCTTGCCAGCTGATGTTTGCGGTTTTGTCGCTTTAGACGGTTTTCACTTGCTGTTGTCCACTTAGCTGAATGCCCATTTGACCCCGGAGTGAAGTGGTCGATACATGTTTTATCCATTGTCACATATTTACGCAAAAACTCCTTGTTGCGTTGAAACAGTTGCAAACAACGCTCTGAATCATCGACGCGTTGTTGTTTTTAATCGACTGTAAGCAAACGTGGCACCCACTTCGAACACAGCTTTCGCATTAATAAATGTTCATGAAAAATGGTGAATACTCTGCCTTCGATATGTTCAAATTCTTTTCTATCTCACGCAACTTCATTTTACGATCGGTCAAAACGAGTTTATGGATTTCTTTTGGTGTTTTCCGGAACATCTGTCGATTTTGGGTGACCTGAGCGTTTAGCATCATTTGTCTCTGTACGACCTCGATTACAGTCAGCCTATCACCACTTAACCGTTGTTTCCGACGGAGCAGAGTCCGCATAACACGTATCAAGCCATTGCTTTGCTTGAACAGTATTTCTTCAATAAAAAAGCAGTGCTTTATCAGCACACAAAATTCAAATTTTTCCATTGTTTTGAAAATTTGCAACAGTAACTTCACTTAAATGACTGTAATTTGTAAACTAATAATCCGATGGAGCCCAAATTTTGTCACATGTCATTTGAAGGTTAGTACTTCATAATTATCATATGGATTTGTTTGTGGCGCCATCTATATGTCAGTCCCGGAACATATGAAGTGATGTGTTATATTAACATAAAATAGATTGTTTTGCGAGCAGCAAAACTGTTTTTATAATTAGATATTGCATACTGTTAATTAAGCTAAAACATACTTTTTATCATTGAAAAATGTGTTATAAGAACACCGAATGTATTTATATATATATATAAAAAATTTGAAGATACAATTACATGGTAACATTATTATGGGCTTAAGCTTTATCGGTGGAGACTGATAAGAGTGTAATCATAGACTATACCATTAAACATCAAATTACATTATTCTTCTTCAAGTAACTGAAATATTCTACAACAGACAATAAAATTAGACACGACGTTTGAGATATTGTTTTATATAAAAATGTTCTGGTACATTTTCAGTGGGGTAATAAAGAATGTCACAAGCAGAGAGACGAAAGAAAAATGTCTGAACAAATTTTAGCTCTCCATACTGTGCGTTGTGGTGCAATGGATATCGGCTCAGAACGAGAAATCGGAGAGCCGAGTTCGACTTCCAGTTGAGTTCGTTGCATTCACTTATACACAAATATCATTGGGAAAGGTATAAATCCATCTCTTCTCCCTCCAGCTATTGGTTGAATAGTTAGTGAGATTGAGTAAATAGACTTGCGGAATAGGGTTTGGGAGAAATAATGGAAAGATAAAAAAATTATTAAGAAATACAAAAGAAAAGAAAGTCGTTGAGAGCCATTATCGCCTACGTCCTGGAAGAAATAAAAAGATGCTTGATAACGTTTTAATGTTTACATTTCTTTAAATTTCTCTATAAATTTTTTTCTAATTCATCTATCAAAGTCTGTTTATATCTTTCAGATAAACCGAGATGCCAGATATAGAGATCTATCCATGTAGTAAACATAAACAGACAGACACACACACACACACACATACATACATATATATATATATATATATATATATATATATATATATATATATATATGTAGTAATTCGTAGACAGGTCTGTTTCACTGTATCACAGCGCATCAGTATGGTTAGACAGCCGATTGCTTTTTACCCAGAATTGAAACCCGACCGAATTTGCGTCAGTCGGCGATTCTACCTCTGAGCTACGAGCGCTCGGTGGAAGGAGGAAGACTTTTTAGCGTGCATATTATCATTATGCACTCCCAATTGCTGAATGAACGATGCGTAGATGCCAGAGCAGCTGTTTTTCAAAGTCTACCATTCCTCCAGAGTGTTCAATCAGAGTGTGAAAGCGTATATATATATATATATATATATATATATATATATATATATATATATAGTGAGGCCAGAGAGGCGCAGTTTTTCTCCAGGAGACTATGATCAAAGCGGGCAGGTATGTTTGTCTGTGATTGTTAAAGGAGAGTAGTTTTGTTTTGAAGATATCAAAGTTTACAAGCCATTTGCTGCCCAATTTAACCATTGATTGGGTTCCGTTTCAAGAGCAGCAGCCAGTTTTACTTTGAGAGCCTTGGCAGATTTTCTCTTGAGACGAGAGTAAATAGTGGTGTTATCTGCATAGATGTTTACTTGAAAAATGATTACATCAGGAAGGAAATTGATGAAGAAACATCGTAAGATCGAGGATGGAGTCTTGGGGGGCATCCACGTTCGTTTGAAAGAACGTGGAAGCTTGCCCGTTTAAAACATTTTTCATCAAAAGACAGAGAAGGCAATTTACGAAACCTATCTGTTACTGCTCTTCTTTAGGAATTGTCTAAATACCATTGTAGACTGTGTTTCTTAGGCTTTGGTGGTAAACATTCCAAGAAAGAAAAATGAATTCTAACCTGTGGAGTAGGTAGCTGGAAACAGTCCGATTTTATTTCCCAGGAAATTCACAGAGGATAATGAATATGTGGAGATTGACAATAGCCTACGCCCTGAGAGGATATAACATTAGAATGCTTTGCGATTGAAGTTATAAGAAATGCCAAACCTAATTTCAGAGTTCGAAGCCAACTTATGGATAACCTCCTCTCGACGGAAATCTTTGGCGGCCAGTCATAAAAAACGAAGATAGTAAATATTAGATTTGACAGAGTGACAAGAAACGGAAATGTTCAGAAATTACAAGCCCCGAATAATGTTACAGGAATAAGAATTAAGAATTTCGACATTTTTCAGAAGAGAGAACAGGAATAAAATGCGGATGGCCAGGTACAAAAATACAATCAGGATAATGGACACAAGAGTGGACATATACTATAATAAGGCTTAAGAGAGAAATGGAAGCTGACAATGATTGTTTTCAGATGATAACACAATCTACATCATGTCACACATTGTGTGCAGAGGTTTCTAGACTTATTTCGTTTATAAGCACACCTGAAAAAAACATTTTCTTCTGAAACATTTTGCACTATGTATTTTTTAATCATTTCATTCCAGGCAAAGCAATAAAACTATTCTGAGTGTGAGAGAATACGAAAAATAACCCCCCACCAAAAAAAAAAAAAAAAAGAAAGACATTGTTAATGATAGAGAAGAATAGAAGAACAGGAATCAAGAAGCAAAAGATAATGATTGACGTCGCATTTAAATCTTTGAGGATTAAAATTGATTGGAAAGCAAGAAAACAGAAAAGAGTTCCAAAAGCGAGAAGTGCAAAAGAAGTAACTATTAGTATAGAACTTACGGTTATGTCTAGTCACTTCAATTTTCAAGTGACGAAACCTTGCAGCCAATCTCGTACTGGGCCTAAACTGATAAAGTTTAAGAACCATAGTGGAAAGTCGATCAGAACATTTGCCTTGAAAATAATTGTAGTAAACGCACAAGGAACATACAATACAGCGGTAGGATTTTTAAATATTTTATTACCCATTTTATATTCTTAATTTCGTGCATGCACAATGTTTTTTTATTTTTTCGACTGCAGAGTGTATTAGGATCAGTTGGGCACCGTCTATAAGAAAAGGGGCACCATGATACAACTCACTTCGACAGAAATTTGTAAATGGCATGCTGTATTGCAAGTAGATACAACGGTTAAAATGCTGTCATGTAAGACAATAGTTGTCAAAGAATATGAAAACAAAAGATTATTAAGCAGAATAAACAATAAATGACCTGTAATTAAGAAGGCAGAAGATAATGATTGACATTGCATTCACATTTTCACAATTTAGACGAAAAGAGAGAGTATTTTATTTTTTAATCATTTCACTCCAGCAAGGCAATAAGTGTAAGGAAATATGAGAAAAAATTCTTATTTTTCTTTCATATGTATCGCGAGCATTAACGTTACTGCTTTCAAACTTGTACAGAAATAAAGGTGTACACTGTGCGCATGCGCACTATCTGGCAATCCCAGCGACTTGAAGAAATCGAACTTCCTGAAATTTTCCAGATGCAGAAGTGGAATGTCAGCTTGATCTCCGCTGACCCACAATGATGTACATCAAGTTTATTCATTCAATTAATTCTTCCCATTCATTTGTGTGATCGCCTGACTTTTCCATGGAATCAGATTAGATTACTTTTTTGCACTATCGACTTATGGATTAAACTCATGAACGTGTGACTAACTTAATAAACTAAACTAATACATCTAGGAACACGTGGTTTGGCGAGTTAAAATGGGTGAAATTAATTATTTGATTTAAGATATCATGTAACATAGAGAGTGGAATAAGAACACAGTATCCCTTTGGATTGAATAAAGAATTTGCTATGAAAATTCGGGAAGATTGTCTCATATAACAGACACTTGAAATAGGTTGTCGAAAACAACGACGAAAAATGTTGTTGATCTAGCAAGCAAGATGAAGTTACTAGTATAAACTTATAGGTGTAAAGTAATGATACGTTCTAATTTAAAGATTTAAACAAAAAAAAAAGAAAGTATATTATTTTTTAAACGTTTCACCTCGACAAGGCAATAAATGTAAGCTAATATGAAAAAACACATTAAGGAGAACAATGAAAAGAACAGTAATTAAGAAAGCAGAAGAGAGTGATTAACATTGCATTATGATTTTGAAGATCTACGTGCAACAACTGACTTTCTTAAGAGACAAACAATTATTTTTTTGTCACGGAAACACCCTCAAATCTTTTCTAAATTCTAAGGTTTTCAAATAATTTGGTCATTTTTTGTTGTGGATCTTCGTCGCCAATTTTTTGGGGCAAATCCTAACGCAAATATTTGTCGGCAATTTGTTGTGTAGTTGCTATGGCGAAACAATTTTGACAAGTTTGGCCGGAAGTAAGACACAGAACACAGGAGGTAGGTTCAAAACAGTTTCCACATGTCTTTCCTCATTAGCAATACAAAGGGCAATACGATTTTGAATTTCACGGAAAACATTTGCCCAATAATTTAAAGGAATGCCTGAAATCACATTAGTTAATTTAGCTTTCAAATCTTCAAATGAATTAGGTTTAGTTGCATACACAATTGTTTCACATGTTCCCATAAAGAATCTAATAGAGTCAAATCTGGCGAACGTGGAGGCCAATAAAAGGGTCCACCCCTTCAGATCCATCTGTTTACTTATTTAAACATTTTGCAAGTTTTATGGTAAAGAATTATTCAATAACTATACTTAAAACTAGGTACTTTAATCTTTATAACATTTTTTACAGATTATTTCTATCACAAATACAAATAAAGTTATAATTTTTTAAAAGTGCACACAGACTTTATGGACACCATGTATATTACCTATGAATAGAATCGGACAGACACGTTAATAAAAAATGCAATCTTCCTTAAGATCTATCTGTGCACACAATTAACTTTGTCTCCTACTATGTGTCGTTGTTATTCGTGACTTTAGCCATTATGGCTCTCCACAATAGCCTGTTCTTTGTAGCTCTTAATAAATTTTGTTATTTGTCTTAAACCCTGTTCTACAATTCATTTACTCTAGCTCGTTTGCTTATGCGTTTGCTTCCTCTCTCTTGCCTTCAATTTGTCATGTGAGCATCAATTTTTCAAAAACCTGTTTCTTCATGTATTTCAGAAATTTTCACTGTCTTTTTCTGATCTTAAATATGTATCTTTTTTGTTTTTAAATTTCATTTTTGTTCACATATTCGGTCCATGGTATTCTCAGCGTACTTGTGTAGAACTATATTTTCGTTGCCTCTTCTTCACCTGTTAGGAGGTTTTCCAAAATTCCCAGCTGCATAGGATGACTGAGATTCTGTAAGAGTTTGGTACTCTTCTCTTTGTTTCTTGCGTGATTCTGCTGTTTCTTGATCTTTGCTTAGCTTTTGGAAGGAAATCTTCGGCTATTCAAATGCAACTTCGGCTTTGACTATTGTACTGTCCATCTTCTATAAAAATACTTCCCAAATATTTAAATTGTTGTACTGATTTGATTTTGATTTTGGTAACTCAGATTTGTAATTTGCATATTGGACTGTCATTTTGCTAACAGTCATGCCTTTTATCTTTTTGACATTGATGTTTAGTTTTTTTCTCACTTTTCTTCACTACCTTCTCAGCTGGATTAAAACCTGGCTAGATGATAAAAATCTATTTTCACTCCTGTGTCGTTTATTTTATTTTTGGAATTTTGTGCTACTCGTTAGAAATAACTATTATTTTTTGCTTCTGTTGAAATCCCATCGTGCTCGTTCAAAAATAGTCGATTTAATCCAATCTGCGCATTGTTTTTTCTCATTGTACCGTTTAATAATAATAATAATAATAATAAAGATAATATTGATAAGGATGAAAATGACAGTAATAATATTAATGATAATAATAACAATATATATATATATATATATATAATTAAATTTGTTCTTATCTAAAATTAATTTACATTTCGACACGGAAATTTTTATGTTTTGAGATTTTACCTTGTCATCAGGCAATGTTAACTTATTTTCGTGAAAATTTGAATGCATAAAACAATACGTCTGTTATTTTAAGAGCTGATATGAATAGGGGAAGACAGAAATATTTATGTGTTTGTTTAATTTAACTAATCAGAATGAAGTTTAACTTTTAAATTTGAAAATATAGGTTATATGTTTAGGGAATATATGTTATATGTTTATTCCTTAAACATATAACCTATATTTTCTAATGTTCACTATAAGAATTTGAAGTTGAAAAAAAAGTTATCGCCACAAAACTGTGATAAAAATGACTAATTCAAGAGTCTATGGGATTTCAACATGAATAAAATTGCATCCTAGAAGCCACCAAACTAGACATCGCCGTCATTTAGAGAAATAGAAGAAAATAAAACAAAAAAAAAGAAGCAAAAAACAAAGCAAAAAACAACAATTAGAAAATGTCTCCTTGTCGATGCAGCTGCTTCTGGTGATCATAATATCTAGACCAAATTGGAAGGCTTAAAATGTACACTGACAGCTGTATTGAGGTTACCAGACTCCAGAAAGTTCTATTGGTCTAGTTGGGGTCTATAGCAGGGGTTCATAACTTTTTTAACGTCGCCGCCTCTTTTCAATTGGAAACATTTTCAGTCTGTTAAAATATATTTAAAAGAGTTCCAAAACTGTTTGGCAAAAGTTTGTCACTGGTTTCATAAACTGACTTTATAATTATAAAAATTAAAAAGTATATATACTGCTGTCAACTAATAAAAATTAATCGAATACTTTTTATGTCTAATACTGAAGAATTATTTAAATGTTAATGACCATTCTCCAAACTTTAGAAAACACTAAAATATTATTTGTTTCCGTGGACAAATTTAGGTATGTGTCTCAGTTATTGCCATTAAACCTCCTTTTTTATACAGGTTATATGCATATCACTTTAGAATATTTTTTCGGTTAGCATATATTGAAATACCGTTTTAATACTCACAATTTTATATCATCTACCAACATTTTCCGATCAGTTGTTCATCACCCACCCGACAGTTGAAATCACTAATCAGGTTGGTATATCTTGGTTGGTATATCGTCGAACCAAACACTTAAATTAAGTAAATAATAATAAAGCTTAGTATCAAATTACTTTAAAAATCTGCATTGTTTGTCTCTGGTAAGAGTTTATTTGAAGTGGAATAATTTGATCGAAAACACCCGTAATGCAGAATATCCTGTTGAAAGCGGAAAACTGTCCATAATAATAATAATAATAATAATAATAATAATAATAATAAGGGCTATTTACAAGAGACACAGAAAGAACAGAGCAATCAAAGAGAGAACAAAGCTAATCATCCAGATATCGTGATTAGAGACCAAAAACAACATATGTCTTCAGACTGTAATGTATGTTTGAAGATCTTAAAAAAAAACAAGGTCTCTGAAATCGAAATCTCAAAAATGTGGTATGTGAAAACACCAACAATTCCAGTTGTAACTGGCGCCCTCGGTTTGATTGGAAAAGGCTCTGATTGTCTCGCTAAAGGAATTCATGCGAGCTCTAATCTTAAATTAATACAAAAATTAAATTAACTAGTAGAGACCACACATTATAAAAGGCTTTATCTATGTAATATGTATGTTATATTAGGTTTCTTTATTTTTATGCTAAATAGAAAATGTCATAATGCCATTTCTGACCATAGCTCTCTGATTGGGACTCAGAAAAAAATCAGTTTACACCAAACATCAAAGGAAATAAAATAAGAATAATATGTTTACTTACGGGGAAATTGTCATCTTTCGAAATTCCATCATCATAAAACAAAAATAGTTTTTATTAATTTTCATATATGTTGTATCGCTGGATATACACAGAACAGTACAATAGTTACAATAACAGACAAGACAGAACTTACAACACAGAAAGGAGGGCTTTAGATCGCAATAGTCGCCAAAGTAATCAGTCCAAATAGTACTCAAATACTACGCCTCGAATGCTATGGTTCCTTTCTTAAATAGAACATTTCAGAACATGGTCCATTCTATCATTGTGAGTGCTGCAGGGGTGTCAGTCACTCTACAACAATATATCATATATTTATTAAAATGCAGTTGAGATAAAATCAGTTGTATTTGCTTCTTTGATTTTATTCGGAAGTTGCAAATTTTAATACCGAACTACATCTATTTTACAAACTGATATGTAAAAGACATTCTTAATGAATTGTTAATCCAATTAATAAATTCTTGATTTGCAATCTACAAGTTATTTGATATTAGATTAAACTTTTCCAAATGTATCTCAATGATTTTTGTAATACTATGAGAATATTTATTTGAAATCATGGAAGGCTTGATGTAAGAATAATTACAGTTATATGCATGTATAAAAGATAAAAATGTAAAAATCTACATTGTAAAAGATAACATCGTTCTTTGTCTGTGCGTGACTTTGTTTGCATGTATGAAATCTATATGCCTATGTCTGTGTTGTGCGTGACTGATATACATGAGCCTCTACCATTGCATGTATACACGAGTATACACTCAGGCACATACGTATAAAATTTCACTAGACTTCAGATAAAATAATACATTCCTCTCTCACTCAGCTTCCACGACCCTACCATGGGATGCGATTTAAAAACATAAAAAGGCCATCTTATCAATACTTTAATGTCTATCAAACTGTCTCTTTGCTGTTATCTGTGTATAGCTGTTAAATATAAGACAAGATATTGAGTTAATCTATCTCTTACTTATAGTGAGTGCACCTGAGAAACATATCGATAATTATTTCATTCTATACATATAGATGTCAGTCTATTGATATCTGTCATATCTAAAAAATATATTCATATATATATATATATATATATATATATATCAGTCTTTTCATATCTATCATATGCCAATATAAGTCATTTAATATCCATCATGTCACAATAGTTCTATTAATATCCATCATGTCATTATAGTTCTATTAATATCCATCATGTCATTATTGTTCTATTAATATCCATCATGTCATTATAGTTCTATTAATATCCTTCATGTCATTATAGTTCTATTAATATCCATCATGTCATTATAGTTCTATTAATATCCAACATGTCATTATAGTTCTATTAATATCCATCATGTCATTATAGTTCTATTAATATCCATCATGTCATTATAGTTCTATTAATATCCATCATGTCATTATTGTTCTATTAATATCCATCATGTCATTATAGTTCTATTAATATCCATCATGTCATTATAGTTCTATTAATATCCATCATGTCATTATAGTTCTATTAATATCCATCATGTCATTATAGTTCTATTAATATCTATCATGTCATTATAGTTCTATTAATATCCTTCATGTCATTATAGTTCTATTAATATCCATCATGTCATTATAGTTCTATTAATATCCTTCATGTCATTATAGTTCTATTAATATCCATCATGTCATTATAGTTCTATTAATATCCATCATGACTGCCTGGGCAGAAGATTATTCCGCAGTAGGTTGCGATTGCTTTCTGCGGTAAATTGGTTGCTAGCCAAAGCTACAGAACCCAATCTCTCCTATTGTTTAACCCATAACTGGAGGCAAGAAACGGATTATTACCGGATGTGCATTGTGGTGCATGTGGATGTGCGTTGTGGTGCAGTGGATATCGACTCGGACTAGACATCGGGGAGTCGAGTTCGAAATTCAGTTGATTTCCTTGCATTCACTTACGCTCAAATACCCGTGGGAAAGGTATTAATTAATTATTTCCTCCAGTTATAGGTTAAATAATAGGACAGATTGGGTTCTATAGCCTTGGTTGGCAACCAGTCTACCGCAGAAAGTAATGGCAACCTACTGCAGAATAATCTTCTGCCGAGTAAGTCATGTCTCTTTCGAGACATGATTGCCCAGAGTGTGTATCACGTATGGCACTTAACTGACTGAATATCTATCATATCTCAATATCTTTTGATATGTATAATATCTAAATATGAGTTTTTTCATATCTGTTATATTCTTATATCATTATAAATTTAATGATATCTATCCTATCACAATATCAGTCTGTTCATATCTATCATATATCAATTTTTAATGTTCAATATATCACTATAAGTCTATTCATATCAATCATACCTTCATATAAGTCTATTCATATCTATTATATTCTAATATTAATCTATTCCTATCTATAACATCTCAATATTAGTCTTTTCATATCTATAATATCAATACAAGCCTATTCATATCTAACGTACCTTCATATAAGTCTATTCATATCTATTATATCCTAATATCAATCTATTACTATCTATAACATCTCAACATTACTCTTTTTATATGTATAATGTCACTACAAATCTATTCATATCTATCACACCTTCATATAAGTTTATTTTTATGAATTCATATTTATTATATCTCATAATCTATTCATATCTATCGCAACTCAATATCACTTTGTTCATATTTATCATATTTCCATACCAATCTGTTCACATCTATCATATCTCAATATTAGTCTCTTAATATAAATGTATTGTTACCCATAATTTGACAGCACAGAAATGGCCGCTTTATTATTTATGAAGATAATGCGTATATGTGTCTAGCTTTTTAAGAAATAATGGCAAGAAAGGATGCATTCAGCAGAAAATGGTATAAGTCGAACAAAAGTCAAACATAACATAACAAATTTCTTGACAAAAAAACGTTATCTTTTAAATCATAAAAGACAGATTCTTATAAGATATCATTTGACTTTTCCGAACATATTCGATAAGAAATAAATTATATTTTTAATTATGTAGAAATTTTTTTAGTTCTTTCATTCAAATAAAATATACATAGGCTCACGCAAACCTACCTTTGAAATAATTTGAATAGAACTGATATGGACATCTGTGTCGCGATGGCTAATTAATTTCAATTTCTGTCTAGCATCAACACCTGGTTATCAAGAAAAGAATATGTCACCCTTTGAAGACATTTTGTGAATCCTTCTGTATTGAAATTGAACATATACTATAATAAAATTTCTATTCTAATGCCATAATCAATTTAGATTTTAAATTTAGGATACCTACTCAAACACGTATATTCACACAAAAAAATTTAATTAATAATTATAATAATAATAATATTATAATTGTGGTTGTCACTCTTTTCATTAATTCTGACAATACCTTGGAAATAATGAACTGCTCCGTTTTGATCGCGTGAAAAGATGAGAAAATACTCGGTTTTAGTGAAAGAAAGAAAGAAAGAAAGAAAGAAAGAAAGAAAGAAAGAAGGGAAAATAGAAATTCTTAAAATCTCCTACCAATACCTTGTAAATAATAGACTATTCTGTTTTGCAAACAAAACAATTATCAAAGACTCTACTAAGATACTGGGATTAAAAGAAAGAAAGAAAGAAAGAAAGAAAGAAAGGAAGGAAGGAAGATAGAAGTGATTAAGGCTTGTATCAGTGAGATGTAAAAATGTTATCAATATTAATATTTTTCATTTGTACTCACTTCTTAAAATAACGACCATCATTCCTATTTATGACTGTTATTGCAATAGTTTCTAAAAGTTGTTAAGCTTAAATATTTAATGATGCGATAGGGAATTTCTACAGATATTTTACTGCCGTAGAAATCCTTAACTTAAGAATCAACATTCATCAGAATACTAATTTAGGAAAACCGTTTAATTTTTTTCACAGGACTTTCTCGTAATAATAATAATAATAATAATAATAATAATAATAATAAATTTTTTTATGTAAAGTTTTTTTATATATTTTCAAAACCTTACAAACTTTGGTTAAATATCTTGTCTTTCTGCGTCAACTCTGTTTCATAAATTAGCATGGGAAAATTTCTTACAAGTATCAGATAATTGTCGGATTATAAAGAAACTTTAAGGACTAATGAACAGATGAATTAAATTATTATTAAACGTTTGGTTTTTAGAAAATCTTTGTGAAAATATTTTTTACGCATTTGTTAGGCTCAACTCATTAATTTCATAAATTTCTAGAAATTATTTTTCTGTAGCGTTTGATGTTTACGTTAGTTACAAAGGCAACTCCTCAAAGAATTTAAATCATAAATTCTTTTTGGTCAAACACGAAACCCAGTTACAAAAAAATCTACCCTAAATCGTACAGTAAAAAAAACCCCAAAAAACAAAAACAAAACGAACAAAAAGAAACGCTATAATACTGTTTCATTAGAAAAGCTTTTGATTTTTATAAGCGTATTGACTATTGTAAATATGGACGTCAATATCAGGATATAACAACAGAACTACAGCAAAATTTTATTGTAATTTTACAAGATCACAACAAGCGTTTTCGTAAATAAGGCGATAAACCAAAAGTACCTAATGTTCAATAAAATATTAGATTGCTTAAAATATTTTCTTAAATTGTTAACATTACTTGACTGGTTGATGTGCGTTGTGGTACAGTGGATATCGGCTCGGAACGAGAAACCAGGGAGCCGAGTTCGAATTCCAGTTGAATCCATTGTATTCACTTACGCGCAAATACCCTTGGCAAAGGTATTAATCCGTCTCTTCCTTCCAGTTATGGGTTAAATAGCAGGACAGATTGGGTTCTATAGCCTTGGCCGGCAACCAGTCTACCGCAGAAAGCAATGGCAACCTACTGCGGGATAATCTTCTGCCCAGTCAGTCATGTCTCTTTCGAGACATGATCGCCCAAGCGTGTATCACGTATGGCACTTAACTAACTAACTGACTGACTTTTTTTTTTTTTATAAGCGTTTCACCCCGAGCAAGGCATGTCACTGCCACTACTGTGCAGGGGGCTACGTAGAGAGGAGAAAGGCTGGTTAAATATAGGACATAACAGAGGGTGGGTGATAGGCGGGTGAGGATACCGAGAATGAGGGTTGGGTAGATGAGAGTGTTGTGAGGATAGTTGGGAGTTAGTGTGATAGGAGGTGTCTATTGACCCTACATTTAAACACCTGGAGATTGTAACTGTCGGGAAAGCAGACTTGTGGAAGGGAGTTCCACAGGCGGGAAGCGCGAGAAAAGAAGCTGTTGGAGTAGAATTTACGGTTACATCTTATTTGTTTAACTGTAAAAGGGTGGGACCTAGTTGCTAATCTAGTATCTCGTGTAAATTCGTGCTTGGGCGGCACCAATGATCTAAGCTCATCGGAGCAGAAGCCATGAAAGTACTTGTAGAAGAGGCACAGGGAAGCTACATCACGCCGGTGTGAGAGCGGCTGCAGCCGGTCTGCCAAGTTAGTATCAACCACGTTACAGATCCTCCTTTGTATCTTGTCAAGAAGCCCAAGGAGAGCAGCAGGGGCACCCGACCAGATATGGCAGCAATATTCAATACACGGGCGGATGGTAGATTTGTATATGTGCAGAATAGTTTCAGGTGGGAAAAATTTCCGGGCCCTGCACAGAGAGCCGACTTTCATAGCAGCAGATTTGGCAATGGATTCAATATAGTCATTCCATTTGAGGTCCGCCGAGAGTGTAAGGCCAAGGAGGCGTAGTATTTTACTCTCTGGGAGGCTAGCCTGTCCCATGCTAATGGGAGGTAGATGCGATAGTCTATGGTGGTTAGTTGATAACAGCTTTGTTTTGGAGGCATTGAAATTTACCAACCATTTCCTACCCCAGGTCACTACGGATTGGAGGTCCCTTTCCAAAAAGATTATATAACATCCGCATTATATTCACCAAGTGCTTTTACAGTTATTTTTATTTTATCTGTATCACCCTCTGCAAAACAAATATATAAACAAGGAGTTAGAGGTTTTGGTAGAATTAGGAACAAAAACAATAATGAGCTGAAGAGGATAGAGTAATCAGAGTAACAGTAGATAGCGATTGACATTGAATTTAAATTTATGCAGGTTAAAGTTAGCTGGAAAGCATGGAAATGGAGGTGTGTTCCACACGCGAGAAGTGCGAGAAAGAAACTGTTAGCATAGAACTTACGGCTCCATTTACCCCACTCAACTGTAAACTGATGTGATATCTACGCCTGTCTACTACAGCAATTAAATTAAAAAAAGGTCTAGGCACCATAGCGAAGAGCACACTCGAACAATTACCACGAAAGTTTTTATAGAAAAGTCATAGAGCGGAACCTTAACAGCAGTAGGAAAGTAATTGAAGCTGAGATGCATGGTCAGGACCAATAATATTGCTGATTCTTCTTTGGATTTTATGAAAGAGCTCAAAGTAAATAGCAAAGGTACCGCACTCCGCTTTAAAGCAAAACAAAAAAAAACAAAAAAAAAACAAAAAAACAATGAGTGTCTGTTTAAATACAGGTGTTCAGCAAAAAATACGGTTGAATCAATAAAATATTTCTGATTAAGAAATAAAACCCACTAATTCTTTGAAAATATATTTACAAACACACACACACACACACACACACACACACACACATATATATATATATGTGTGTGTGTGTGTGTGTGTGTGTGTGTGTGTGTGTGTGTGTGTGTGTGTGTGCGTGCTTCAAAGTTTGTTTATTATAAAACGAAATTTCCCCATCCTTCCTGGGATCATAGATAAAATAAAATGTGCTTATTTATTTCTGTTGGCCTTGTTAGATGACATGAAGGGTAAATAGCAAAACAAATTCCTCGCCGACTTCCTCTTCCAATTCATTCGTTTCTGTCTGGAGCTGTGGGCACTCCTTCGCATTGATCATTGGCACAACTATCACGATATATCACGACATATCGAACATTTTCTTTCTTCGCTCAGCCGTTGAACGTTTCGCGCTTCGGGCCAGTGCATAATACGTTCCACTCAAATGAACAAACCGATCAAATGTTCATCATTCTTTATTCAAAGATGTTTCATATTTTTTTGCTTACTTTTACGTTATTTTATTTGTTCAATCTTTGGTCTATTTTCATGATATTCATCTCATCTGTTTTCTGGTACGCGCTTTCATGTTCGACGCCATTTAAACAAAAACGTATACACACGCGCATGCGTACATTGCGCCAGTATCTGATGTAAATCACTCACATTCCGTGTAGTCAGCATTTGATTATTATCTGTTGTTTGGTGTATTGTGTAGCAACATTGTGATTGATTATGATAGCATCTTTCTTAATGTCGCAAGTAATTTTCAATATAAGTTAAAAGAAAAAATTAGAAAATATAGAAATGAAAATGTGATATGATAGTGTTTGACATATGATTCATGAAGAATAATATTGTTGTTGTCCGTTTGTATAAATCGTTGTAGCAATTTATATAATACGTTACTAGTAATTATTAAACAGCTATTGGTCAAAGTCAAATTATACCAGTAAACAGGAGTATTAAAACGTGTTCAATATACATTTAAATAAAAGATAAAAATTTAACACCCAGAGCTTTTAAATATTAAAATTAGGACGTTCCGTCGATTAAGCTACCATGATTTCAACCCTTTGGTATCATCAGGCGTCATAGACTGACTGATTCTTTAACGCCTAGCGAAATAGTATTCTGTATAGTTTTATCCGGGTTTGCACGAACCCAAAATTTATATCCAGACATTATTGCATCCGGCAGCAAGGCCACTGATTGAGAAGTTGTGAGGAGCATAGAACCGTCTCTTAATTGCTGTTGTTCTCAGGACCACCCTGACCCGGAGTGGTAGCACCTGTTAAGGTTCCTGTTATGACCAAATAGTTATCCCCCAAACTGGGGTCAAAACAATATGAATGTATAAAAATATTTTTTATAGAAAGATATACATTTTTGAAGGAAAAATATTACCAACAATATATTTTTGAAGAAAAGATTATTACCATAACACATTTTTGAAGGAAAGAAATTCTCAGCAAAACATTTTTTAATACAAAACTAGAAGACATTTTCAGTTTTCTAAAATAAAGAAGAATAAAAACTAAATATTTTCATTAAAATCTGAATAAATCAGTTCTCACTATAACCGAACATATAAAAATACTTTAAACCCCCACCCTTTTGGAATTAAATAATCCACAGAAATTGATATGCCGTTAAACAAAACTCAAACTCAGAACTCAAACTCCAGACATTATTTTAGATCTTTCATTTCGTAACCTTTCTGATTAAGGAAATAATACTATACCCTATTTTCTTCTTCTCACAATCGGTAGATATCACTATTGCTGTAAGGGTTAGCTTTTCTTAATATACTCCAGCTTACATTAGAATTTATCTTATTTTTTCTTTTAATGTCTACACACTACACTAGTTGGTACAATTCTTAAGATTTTCTACTTTGAATGATGATTTATGATTTTAATAAATTTAAAAGCAATTTAAAAACGATGATATAATCATAATATCATATACACATTAGAAAGTACATTTTGGTTGCGTACAAACCCGGATAATATTATGCAAAATACTATTTCGCTAATCATGACTCAGTCCTCTCCTTATTTTAAACTTCCTTTTTAACTTCCTGTTGTGCGTTCAAAATAAAGTGCTAGATAATCAGTCAGTCTATGATGCCTGAAGATACCAAAAGGTTGAGACCGTGGTAGCGTAATCGGCAGATATTACTAATTTCAATAATACGTTGCCTATATGAATATATCTTTGCTTGTAATTTGTGTGAAGCAAAGAAACAAAGAAAATATTGTGGAATTGCTAATATCTATCCCCATATATGCAGTAAACGTTTTGCACTTTCGTTACAGATGAAAAGACGGTGTGAAGCAACAGATATGTGGTTCTACAGAAGGATACAAAAAGTGTTGTATATCGACAAACAACAAACACGCATATATATAAAAATATGAAGTTATATTTTTATTAATGACGATGGACCGTGTAGAATAGGGAACAGAGAATTGAGAGAGCGCGCTTCAAATGGGTTGACGGGAGTGTAGTCGTATCTGTTGTGTCTCTCTTCACCGGCCGATCTCTGTTGATCCTCTACTACTACTACTACTGCTGGCGAATCCGTGTGACGAGGTCTTTATATAATCTTCCAGAACCGGGACTTTTTCTTCCGGTTTTGCCTCGCTCACGCACGCCCACGTAATTCTCAGAGACACCTGTTCTGTTTGCCTCTGTAGCCATTTCCGCTACTGCCGGAAATAAGGTCAAACAACATCCGTTCCTTTCAACGACCGGAAACACCCCCGCTTGCATCAGCCTTCCTCGGGTGGGGCCAGATTGTTATATTATATTCCTCGCCCTCCCATTTTCCAAAATGTTCACCTAAGAACATTTTAAGCGCAACACCCTCACACTCCTCCCCATGCCACACAAGCCCGACAATTGTATAAAACATGTGCACGCCAAAACAACAAAACATGTGCATGCCGAAACAAAAAAAACAACAAAAAAAAAATATAGGGGAGCCTACATCGGCAACCCAACAATGTTCGTGTCCATCGTGAAAATTGTTCTACCAGCTCGATGTTTCATTGTTCTTTTTTTTTTTTTTTTTTTTTTTAATATTCATTTTCACAGAATTGGGCAAAGTTCTTAAAAATGTTCATTTTCTTTCTCGACTCTGTCCATAAGCGTAGACGCCTCGATGCATAACCACATGATTATAGGCGGTAACCGCACCCCAGTTTCTAAACTGACATCGAGTAAATGACCTTTGACCAACACCATGCGTGTTTCTGCTCGAGTTTATTGTTACACATGTAACTTCATTTAATTTAATTTAATTTCAAACATACTATGTTTGAACACAGAAAAATGGCCATTATCCGCAGTACATATCATTCATAGTCTGACCGAGAAATGTTCAATAGAAAATGAAGAAAATTACCCTGATTCCAACGTTAATCCGCATGCAATTTACTTGTGGAGGATTAGAGGTTTCATCTATATTAATTTAGTCTAAAAAAATGGACCCGTGACTCGTAGTTCCTTAGTTTGTACAATGTTTTCTATTCCTTGAACTACTTCCTCTGGATTCGAATCCAAGCATATCTGATTTGTTGACATCTCTCTGTTTAACGCAGAGACATTTGAGTGTTGAACACCCGTTGACCCCGGAGTACTATTCACAACGGATAACTCCCTTTCCTTTCCCGAAGACACTTTAAGGTAAATGGAAACGAAAATCATGTTTATATATTTGTAAGAGTGTATTTATAATGTTTCAACATAGTTTCCTTTATAATACTTAATTAGTTTTCATTTGAATATCGCTATGTGCGGGTAGTCTAACCATTATCAGCACGGAAACTTGTTTCGGCGAGCTGAGATCAAATTCCGATTGTGGCTTTAAATTTGATGCTAATTCCCTTGAAGAAGGTTCAAATCCGTATCTCGTCCTCCCAGCTATATCTAGCCTTGGTTGACAGCTAGTTTAGTAGAATGAAAACACTGAATTCGAAACCGAGACGAAAGTAGCTGGAAATCGTTCAACACTCTTTCTAAAGAAATCATGGCAATTAACAGATAAAAAACGGAATCTGTGGAGGGTCATGGTCATATCCTTTCTAAACAGGCATTGCATTTGAAAGAAAAAAGCCAGCACTACAGCACAATAATCACGAACTGCCAAATTCAAATATTTATTACAGATTTCGACGCCAGTGATTCAATTTCTGTTTCATATTACAGCTACTGCTCATTGAAAATTGGGTTCCCTTTCCACGTTCTGGTTGCTAAACAAACTGGTCGCTAAGTGAGATGTACTTGGCCGCTATTTCAGGTGTTCTGTACTGGTAATGGTTTTGTATGAACCAGCATCAAATCGTTTTAATGTCACTTTTGAACCGTTTGTAACGTTTCTAATGTATTTTAATGCTCATACAGTTAGAGTAATTAAAACCTAAATATATTTTTTAACCAATAAAATCTATCAGAAATTTTGTTTGATAAACAATCATTACCAGGGTAAACATTGCCAAAATATTTGCAGACATAGTCGTAGATCTACCAGGTGTTATTTTCGGACCATTTAAAAATAACAATAACTCTCTTCACAACTCCTGGAAATTCGAAAAAAGATTTTCACTAGTCAGTGTAAAATTATTGTCTAATAGATGAAAACCTTGAATTCATACCTCTATGTGAAATTAGGTTTTAAATCCGCTTACGTATATAAAAATAGAAGCAGGCGTCTTCGTAAGGTTCAAAACCAATTTGGTAGGTCAGTTTGAAGTACACACACATACACACACACACCACACACACACACGCACACACACACACACACACACACACACACACAAAATGAAAGAGAGACAGCCAGCAGTTGCCGACTAAGGTTTCATCAATACACAGTAGAAGGGATTAACCACTAACCGCCTACTAAGTCTTTGTCTACGAACTTACAAACATATTAACTTGACCGTCTTAAAGTAAATTTTTTCACACTTTTCCCACGACATTAACAACACTTAATTACTTTTGAAACAAATTTTTTTTGCCAGGAAAAAATAAAATTTTAATGATATTGCATATTTCTGCAAAGAACATGTAAATTTTATTCCAACTAATGTTCTGCTCCTACTTTCCATTCAGCAAATAACCTTTTTTATGTTTCATTTAAAAAATGTTTTGTTGTTGTTAAATGTTTGGAATCCCGACAGTCAGATAAATACAAAACCTGGATAGATGAATCCCAACACAGTATTTTATTGAACAGTAAACGTAAGAAACAAATTAAAAAAACAATTCTATTTTCTGTACGTTACCTCGGTTTGTATCTTTCAAATCTTTTTTCATTTATTGATTTTATTTATTTTGGTTCATTTCGTAAAAAGAGAAAACAGGAAGAAAGAAAACAGTCACGATCAAAGATTTCGGAGGATGTACAATACATTTTCAAAGATTTCGGAGGATGTACAATACATTTTCAAAGATTTCGTAGAATGTACAGTACATTTTCAAAGATTTCGGAGAATGTACAATACATTTTCAAAGATTTCGGAGGATGTACAATACATTTTCAAAGATTTCGGAGGATGTACAATACATTTTCAAAGATTTCGTAGAATGTACAGTACATTTTCAAAGATTTCGGAGAATGTACAATACATTTTCAAAGATTTCGGAGGATGTACAATACATTTTCAAAGATTTCGGAGGATGTACAATACATTTTCAAAGATTTCGTAGAATGTACAGTACATTTTCAAAGATTTCGGAGAATGTACAATACATTTTCAAAGATTTCGGAGTATGTACAATACATTTTCAAAGATTTCGGAGAATGTACAATACATTTTCAAAGATTTCGTAGAATGTACAATAAAAAGTAGTTGAATGTTTATTATTTTTTAAATTTTATGTGATTTTATATCTGGTCGTTAGCCTGTTGCTGCTAAGCCGTTCTAGCCATTAAGTGAGGAATAGTTGTATTCGCATTTGTGGTTCTGCGTGAATAGTTTGTGTTGCACATCTTTGCAACAATGAAATCTTTGCACATCTTTGCAACAAGTGCAGTCAAGCCATAAATAACAGAAACAGAACTTGAAAAAATAAAAACAATGACTATTGTGAATTTTTTTTTTAACGACTTTCAATCCTTGGTCATTCTTATTGCCATAAAGAAATCAGAATCTAGATTATACATTGATAACAAATTTAGCAATTGAGGCTTCAGTTATTAAATAGTGATTTAGTAGGTCTGTGGAATAGTTATTTGAAGTGATCAGAACGATTCTTTCTTGTTTCTTTTCGTTAGCTAAGACTAGCAAAAGTTTGGTCGTTGAAAATTTTTCACTGCTTCTAAAGCATTCATTTACAATAAAAGATACACAAGGACACTTACATTTAAAAGAGATTTCCTATGACATAGCGTGCTGGAGAACTGCTTAATTGGCCGAGACATGCAAAACACAGATACGCACAGACACATATTGGATACAAATAAGCGGAAATTTCACTTTGAGAAAATCAATATTTAATTAGCGATGTTGTATTTGTTAATAACTCGATAGTTTTTGAACTTGCACAAGAACATTTGATGTAAACTTTTCAAAATCTTGAGTAATTAGGAAAGTAAAAAGAAGGTGTGGTTGTAAAACAGCTATGAGTATGGAAAATGTAGTCGATGTGAGGAGTTTAAGTACCGGTCAAGGATGTTTGCGTTCACTTCGAATTAATGCCCTTAGTAAAGACATAAACACTCCACGCCCACTCTCTCTGTCTGTCTCTCTCTCTCTGTCTCTCTCTCTCTCTCTTCATGAGCTAATGGTGAAAACGTAGTGTAGAATAGACACTTTATCTATTGCAGGACCACTGGGAGAAAAATAATCATGCATTTAAAACCAGGTTGAAGAAGAAAGGTGACGGTACACTACATTAGCCATTACTCTTTAATATTTGGGAGATCATAACTCTCCATAGATCCCTTAATTTTATAATCTGTGAATTGTCATGATTTCTTTGGAAAAACAGTGGAACTTTTCGCCATTACTTTTTTTCCAGTTTTGAATAAAAGATAGTTAACCTTCCTCTCGACTTGATTCCAATCAAAACTGGATATTCCTATCTAACCTATTTAACTAATTGATCGTATTCTGTATGTGTGGGGGTGATAACAATCCGTTTCATGCCTTTTTTATAAGTATTAAGCTAAAAGTGAACTCAACAGATCTGACAGAATTTGAAGTCCGTCCAACTTTATTAGACCAAAATTAAATAAATGCTATACTTTAAATACATAGGAAGTGTTTTAACAGTAAACGGAAAATGCAGCAACAAAATTCATAGACGTATTCAAATAGAGATAAATACCCACCAAAAGCTAAGCAAAGTATTTTAAAACAATAAAATATAAGTAGAATATCTAATCATTTTATTGTTGAAATAGCTTTATGTAACCATATGTCTCGCACTTGTCTCGCAGTTCTCGTTTATAAAAATCTAGTACAGTTTTTTGTCATATGGTTAAATTTGATCGAAAATATAAAGGCAGTGTCAGTTGTTATCTTCAGTTTTCCGAATTCCTGTTCTTTTATTATTAAAACTCAGTAATCCTTTCGTTTTAGTGGCTGTTGCCTTGTTTAGGAGGAAATTTATAAAATAAAGAATCTAAGAAAAGAATACTGAATTGTTAAGCAATATAGATCCTACTATATTAAAAGTGAATGCTGGACAATCTCTTCACCAAGAAAAAAAAAACTTTATACAACAAAGAACTTTATACAACAAACGTGTTGTTTTACACAATTATATTGAAGACATCATGGACACATGTGACCAACGAAGAAGTTTTAGAGAAAATAAAAACAAAAAATTCACTCACACTTAAAATCAGAACGAGACAGTGGAATCTTTCATGATACATAGAAAGAAAGAGGACTTAGAAAATTTTACATTCTCAATATGGAAAGAGAGATAGCAGCACAGAACCTACTTAACGACCTTGTGTAGATGGTTGGTAGAACTGGGATTTGAAGACATAGCAAAAAGACAGGGCTTCAAAGGAGTGGGAATCATAAAAAGCCAAGATCGCCCACGTCCCGAAGGAAAACGGAACAAAGAACAAGAAGATGAATGGTTTAATACTGTATTCAAAAAGATGAATATACTGTAAAACGGTATCACTGGAGCGATAGTCTTCAGTTGAAATCCATTATTTTGGGAACTGAACTGAGTTTTATTTAACATCAAGAGAATAAGAATGTCAAGGTAAATGCTGACAATGTATTGAAAAACGAAGTTATAATTCTAGCAAATATCCCGCTGAGGTTAACTAAATTCACACCATATTTTTCCATATATACCAATTTTAATTGTTTGCGGATATTTTGGAAATAGAAAATTTCAGTAAAGTATATATTATTTCGCTACAATTTTGAACGAAAATGTATTTTTTCATTGTGTCATTTACGCACTTACTAAATTTGTCGACATATAAACACATTTTCTTACATTAAACCACCCATGATTTTTCTCATACACATAATGTAAAATGTGTCTATAGTTTAAATACGCTTGACATATGCATTAGTTTCGTATACGGACATTTAAACAGACATTTGTATACACTTACATTTAAAATGAGCGTCTATTGCTTTTATTACACGTGATACTAACATATAAACAGACATGGGTTTCCTACATTTGCAAATTTAAAAATGATTATTGATTTATAATACATATCTGTCCAATGAAATCAAACCTCAATCAACATAATGTCTCTTGTCTTTTTTAAATTTTTTACAACATTTGTCTTAACAGATCTCTGAATAAGCTTATTAAAGTGAAACGTTAGTTTAAAGACACTTTTCTTACCTGTTTTTTCATTCTATTTATCTTGTCGGATTTCAATCCATATATGTAAATCACTTAATAAAGTAGATTTTTCTCTCTGAATCATGAAAATATTCGTTTCATTGAAAAGACGTTTATCGAATGGTACAACTAACAAAGAAGAATCATTAAGCTTGAATAAATTTATGCGATACAATGTGCTTTCAATTTCCGCAAAGCTGACATTTACCCACCGTTTCAAAACAACAAAATTAATGGAATTGCCTTCGACCACACAAAGATAATAATCCAAGAGAGAAGTTGTGTTCCACCAGTGAAAAACATGTCGAATGGGAATAAAAAATATTACTCAAGTAATCAAAGTCCAATGAACGAGCTGATCAGGTTATTTTTCCAAAAACGTTTCTACTGAACTAAACCAAATTGCAAACCAATTTCAAACATGCCGGTTAGTTATAACTTCTTAATCATAGATACTATATATTTTTCTCGATGCCTCCATAGTGTTCTCTCATTGCTTCCTCCCCGATAACATTATGTGACATAAATAAACTTTCATTCACTTTATTTGATGGATTAAGACATTTATTCTTTAATCTACTGTGTACGCTGCTACTGTTGCGCAAAAAATAAGGTGTGTCCAAAAGTACTTTAACGGTCACATATGATTAATAAGATGATACATTCATCATGACGGTTTGATCCCCAAATCGAAATTATTTATGACTGAACTTAATATGTGGTACCTATCTTCTGACTCAGCCTCATATGTCGTATCTATTTTTCGACTAAACTTAATATGTCGTATCTATTTTCCGATTCAACTCAATATGTCGTATTCAATTTCTGACTCGACTTAATATGTCGGATCTATCTTCCGACTCAGCATGTCTTATCTTATGACTCGACTTTAATATGTCGGATCTATCTTCCCACTCAGTATGTCCTATCTTCTGACTCGACTTAATATATCGTATGTATCTTTATGGCAGTCAATGTTGAGCGTTGGCAGACTACGAAGAACCTCGGACAACAGCGATTTAGTTCTAGAAATTTCTAAGAATACGATATATATAACAATTTGAATAATGAGGAAGTTCTAGAGACAATTGAAACTAGAATAACACTCGTACTTAAAACCAGAAACAGTAAAAATTTATGAAACACATATTAAAGACGAGAGATAACTTTGAGAATCCGAAACACCCACGACACTTTAAAGACAAGAAAGGAAGCAAAAAATAGGTAATAACCTACCGAACGGGCTTGTGTCAAGTTCGGCTTGGAACGTTTAACACTCAAAGGACGTATAGAGAGAAGACAACATAGAGAAAAACAACTTATTTAACGAGGTGTGTGCATGGTAGAGCTGAGACAAAAAGTTGCTTATTGGTCTTCATAACTTCCATTATTTGGAAGTTATGGAGACCCATGACCGCCTACACTTAGATGTGCTTAGAATACACTGTAGCTGCAATGTACAATTTCCGCTATAGGGGAAGGCTTTAACATTTTCATAACAAACTGGCTTTAATAAATTCTAGGCTTGTAAAAACATCGACATTTTTCTTTTTGTTATTTGGTTCTTTTAGCATATAAGCAAGATGGAAGTATCGCGCAAACTATTAACCTGTTTAATATAAAATACAAAATCTTTGATGAGCCAAGATCGCACATTTCCTAAAGATACTTCTTATATTCTTAGTGTTCCTTCAGGATATAAACTAACATGGCGCTTTCAGACTTTAAGTATGATTTCTGCTATCATTATCTTTAAGACTTCCTTGTTGCTTATTCACTCTGTAGATGGAAATTTTTGATATCCTTCTGTAGATCCACATATCTACTGCTTTATTTATTTTTTAGTCCTTGATTTTATTCATTAACCTGTATTTATTTTTGAATGTGTAAGTGTATCTTTTTTTAGAACGCAGGCCGCCAAAGTAAACGGACGTGTTCTCATTCTCCCTCTGAATGAAAAAATGTCTTTAAAGAAAATCTTAAAGGAAAGTGACTCTTATGTATTATTCTATTATATTATTACTAGTGGAACCCGTGGAATCTCAATTTAACGCAAATGATTGGTAACTTATTTTTTATGACTTAAAATTTGTTTTTTATATAAAGGAAAACAAATTTTCCCTCTTAGAAAAGACGCGTTCCTATGTCTAACGCTTAATTTCTAACGTAACATTTCTAAGCTTTAATTTCTAACGTAACATTTCTAAGCTTTAATTTCTAACGTAACATTTCTAAGCTTTAATTTCTAACGTAACATTTCTAAGCTTTAATTTCTAACGTAACATTTCTAAGCTTTAACGGCTTTATTTAATACGATAGAAAAAAACAATACGATGCAATTTCTACGATATACTTTCTTATGAAAATTACGTTTTTTTTATTTTAAATTTTCGGTAATGTTAACTATTCCCGATTAGCTAAATGAATAAATAACTGAATATACAAGGTTGTGATAGCCTGGAGTGATAAGCTTCCACTGTCTATAAAATGCTCTCATGACATACTTCTTCAAATAACCACTGACAACTAACTTCAGCCCCTGGTGTGCTCGTCGCGGAACAGACAGGAGAAGGGGTGAAAGGCTGGTCACTGGCGCCTCATAACCAGGTGGAGCTCGTCAGCTTGGGAAGGCAGTTCACCTAGGGAAAGGACAACCCTCATTTCTAACCTCCGATGCCTTGCGGCCATATCCAGCCTTGAAAAAGGCTTCAGGAGTAAACCTCGGGGTAAAATCAGGAGTAGGAGTCCCTATTTAACTAGTTCTGGCAACTACTGCGACAGCACTGGTCCTAAATTGTAACCACCCTTTCGTTCCTTTGGTCTAATCAGTGACGTGGAAAGGGGGGACGTCATACATGGGCAACAGCCTGTCCTCCTTATCACATTGCTAAGACTTGTATCCGACCATACTGCACCAAAACGCTAAACCTGGAGAGGATATTCTAGCCTCGCCCTTGGCTTTAACACAACAGGGGAACGACAGTTACCGTTATAAGCTACCACTCGATTGGCGTAGGGAATCAACGTAAGGGGTCGTTCTCGTGGGTAGGAGATATTCTCCAATCTCACTTCACAACTACCGCCTGCCTCAAGCTGGGCGGCTCCCAGCTAGTAAAGTATTTTCCTGTCACGGTTTGCCTTATTCAATGGGTGCATGGAGACTAGGAGACATCCAATAAGTAGACCGTAACATTTGTACGAGACAACAAGAAATCTAAAAGAAAACCAGCGCTAAAACTTGGCTGTTGGAACGTCCGGACTATGCTGACCGGCATATCTGAAAGCCTCTAGGATATCAGTTACTCCAGGAAAACTGCAGTTATCAATGACGTGTGTGGATATTGTTACAGTGCGGGAAACACGTCTGGCAGACTCAGGATCATTGAAGGAGAAAAACTACACGTTCTTCTGGCAGGGAAAAAGATCGAACGATCCTCGCCAACACGGTGTAGGCTTCGCAGTTAGAAACAGCCTCTTGAATATGGTTGAACCTGGTAATAACAGTTCTGAGCGACTTCTCAATCTCCGCCTTAACACCAGAACAGGTCCTGTTACCCTCGTCAGCATGTATGCCCCGACACTCTCTGACACACTGGACTCCAAGAACGAGTTCTACAACAAACTTGCAGCGATCATCATCAGCATCCCAAACAAGTGCCAGAGTGGGTGCTGATCGCGATTCTTGGCCCTTATGCCTTGGACAGTTTGATGTGGGGAAGAAAAACAACAATGGCCAGAGACTACTTGAGCTATGTACATACCACATCTTGTGCATAACCAACTCCTTCTTCAAGACCTTGGCGACAACCAAGCTCAGGGCACTGTCACCAGTTGGATTTAATCCTTGTCAGAACGGCCATTAAGAACTTTCTTCACACTCGCTCTTATCACATCGTAGACGGTGACACAGACCACTCCCTAGTGCGCTGCAAGATCAAGCTCCAGTCGAAAAGGTTATATCAGGACAACAATGGAATCCCCTTATTGATGTCAAAAAAGTAGCTAAATAAACTTCGTGGAGCAGTTTGTTAAGACATTGGAGAGGGAACTGAAAACATCACAAATCGAGGATGCTGCCACAAAGAAGTGGGCTACTTAATGGGACACCATTCACCGCACTGCATTGACCACTTCTGGGAGAAAGACCTCGAAGTCACATGGCTATTTTAAGTTAAAGTCCACCGAGATGATTCCTATCATTAAAGTCAAGCGCACCGCTCTAGCGGAGTACAAGTGGTCAGCCAGCAAGAGAAACCTGTAGATCCTTTGGGCTACAAGGAGTAAAGCTCAGCAGAGTGCCAGACGCTGAGCCAATGAGTACTGGACAGAGCTCAGGGAAAAATTGACAGCCGCAATTACAGGGAATATCAGGGAAATGTATGATAGCATCAAGACAGCTATGGGACCAGTGCAGAACGACAGCTCCCCTCAAATCCATCACTGGGGTAGTCATCCCAGACAAATGACAACAGATGGATAGATGGGTGGGACACTATTCCAACCTTTACTCTCAACAGAATGTGATAACTGCAGCCCTTGATGCCATTGAGTTCCTACCTGCCACGGAAGAACTCGACACTGATCTGACAATAGAGAAACTCAGCGAGGCCATCGACATCTTGACCACAGGTAAAGCTCCAGGCAGTGATGGAATTCTCCCTGATCTTATCAAGCACTGCAAGACTATTCTACTTCTTTCTCTGCACGAACTTCTTTTACCACTCCTGGAAAGAAAGGGCTGTACCACAGAACATGAGGGACGCTTCGATCATCGCTCTCTATAAGAACAAAGGCGGGCAAAGCTACTGCCACAATTACAGAGGCGTCTCTCTACTCTGCGTCGTGGGCAAAGTCTTTGCTCGGATGATCTTGTTCCGTCTGCTGAAACTTGCTAAACTTGTTTACTCAGAGTCGCAGTGCGGCTTTCGATCAGAACGATCAACAGTAGACATGATCTTCTCGTTCCGTCAACTCCAGGAGAGAACAGCAGATGCCCCTGTACGTCGTTTTCATCGATCTGACCAAGGCGTTCGACCTCGTTAGTAGGGAGGGCCTCTTCAAAATCTTGTCCAAGATTGGCTGCCCACCCAAACTGCAGAGCTTGATTGACTCCTTCCATATCAATATGGGGTACTGTGCAGTTCAACGGCAACACCTCGGAGCACTTTAACATCTACAAAGGGGTCAAACAGGGTTGTGTCCTTGCTCCTACTCTTGTTCTCTTCGGAATCTTCTTCGCGCTATTTCTGAAGCACGCATTCGGCACATCATGGGAAGATATTTACCTGCATACGAGATCAGATGGCAGGCTTTTCAATCAATCAAAGACAAGACAAGGTATGAAATGCCCTTATCAGAGACATGTTGTCTGCTGATGATACGGAATTATCATTTCACAACCAGCATGAAATCTACCTGGACATAGAGATCGACAAGAGAATTGGGAAGGCAGCCATCACCCATGCGTGCGTCACAACACGTGTTTGGACGAACTCCAAACTGACAGTGAAGACAAAGATTACTGCACACCAGCACGCTGCTATACGGCAGTGAGCCATGTACCACATACGCCAGGCAAGAGAGGCGTCTGAACACGTGAGAAGTATCCGATGCATATTGAGAATCTCATGGGAAGACAAGTTGCCTAACACTGAGGTCATGTCTCGAGCAGGTCTGGCTACCATGTTCACACTCCTTAAACAGCACAGACTCCGCTGGCTAGACCATGTCCACTGCATCCCAGACGGTTGCATTCCAAATACCTCCTGTATGGCAGTCAGACCTCTAGCAGAAGGGCCACTAGTTGGTCACAGCTGCTGTATCGTGACATCATAAAACGCGATATGAAAGCTGTAGACATCAACACGGAGTCATGGGAGAGCGTAGCAGTTAACTGGACCAAATGGAGAGGAATCCTGATCCAACAACTCAAATCAAGGGAGGAACAAATGACACGAGTCGCCATGGAGAAGCGGATTCGCAGGAAGCAAAATGGCAGCTCTGACAGACCAGAACCAAAATATACATGCAGCCTCTTCAACAAAGACTGTCACTCCCGCATCGGTTTCACCAGTCACAGGCGCCGATGCTCCATCCAAGCAGACAACTAGGATGCTACCCACGGTCAACCCTGACCGACGGAGGTCTACTGACTAATGTATCTTTCAGCTTCTAATCATCTTTCGCGTGCATAAACAGCATCTGATCAAAATTTGGAGTGATCAGTGAATTATTTATACGTATGTTCCCATATTTCTTGTACGTTTTCTTTTTCAACAACAAAAGCAAAAATGTTGGTCACTGGCTGTCTTTACTTTTGTATATGTAGTATATGTATATGTAGCAGGGTGAGAGGGAAGAAAGGAGAAATGGTATTTGGAACGAGTGACAGAGGAAAAAAACGAAAAGGGTTATGTGGGTGGAAAGTAGACAATCTGAACATCTCGAGATATGGGAAGTTCTAATCACCTGAACGGACATGATTCCTAAAAGATTGAATATGTATCAAGGCGAAATCCGGATGACAACAGATTGACACACCTATGATAGGTCTAGTACGGCTAGGCATTTGTCTAACAAAGGAATGAGACCGAAGACATTTAAAAACTGTCAGAAAGATGTAAGATAGGCGTTAAATCTCAGATCCACGCCAAATGAAAGAAGGGCTTCTGATGAGCTTCGGCACGTAGACAGAATTGCCTGAAAAACGTGACGCGATTGAAAAATAAAAATATAAATCTCTAGGCAACTAATAAACAAAGTTTTGGGGATTTTGTGGACCCACGACCGTACTAGCGTAGTTTCTTGTAATTTTTTTATAATTCTAACTTTTTATATATTTTTTTTATAATTCTATAACATAAATAAAAATTGACATATGTAAAAGAGGCAAAAAAAAAAACGAAAAAAACGAAAAACTTTAGACGTCCATACAAGAAGGGGCGCAAGAAAAAATTAGTATTGATATAAGAGAGAGAAAAATAAATAGAAAGAGAGAGAGACTAATGGGATAACATTATTTGACGACTCGTTCTTTCTTTCACTTTCACTTTCACTTTCTCTTGGCTTCATTCTTTTCACATCATTGAAAAAGCGGTTAGCGTTTGATCACCGAAGTTAAGCAACGTTGAACCTGCTCCGTACCTTGATAGTTGACAGCTTGGATGCGCGTCTGGTGTAGTGAATAACTGCTCGGAATTCGACATGGAGAGTCGAGTTAGAATTCCCAGTTGGCTTCGTTATATTCACTTCAATCATTTAAGTGCCATACGTGATACACGCTTGGGTGATCATGTCTCGAAAGGGACATGACAGATTGAGCAGTATTATCCCGAAATAGGTTACCATTGCTTTATGCGTTAGACTTGTTGCCAGCCAAGGCTATATAACCCAATCTGTCCTGTTATTTAACCCAGAACTGCAGGAAGAGACGGATTAATACCTTTCCTAAGGGTATTTGTGCGTAAGTGAATGCAAAGACTTCAACTGGAATTGGAACTCGTCTTCCTGATTTATCGTTCCGATTCGTTATTCAAATCGGGACGATAAATCAGGGTATATGGGGTAGATTTATATGGTGAAGGTATCTATTACCTTGGAGTTGTAGCTACTGTTTTTCAAGTCTACCATTCCTCCATAGTGCTCAATCAGAGTGTGACAGCGTAAATTGTCATCTGCAGACAGAACTATTTCGCTGTATTACAGCTCATCAGTACGGTTAAACATCTGATTACTTATAGACAGGATTCTACCTCTGACGTATGAGCACTCGGTAGAGGAAAGTACGTTATATACAATGTAAACATACACCAGTAGCTGAGAGTGTTCAAATTCATTACTGAATGAACGATGCGTAGATGCTTGAGTAACTACTGTTTTTTTCAAAGTCTACCATATATATATATATATATATATATATATATATATATATATATATATATATATATATATATTCTCATAGCATAAATCTTACAAAATTAAGGATCAAACGTAAATGTCGGAATAAAGGAAATTTTGATTCTTGATATTATTTGGAATTTTATCGAATATAGCGTTCAGTATAATATATTTGAAATCAGCAGTATTAAAATTTAAGAAAAAAAGTTAAATCGGATGATTTCGTGATAACGATTGAGACAATATACCACGACGTGTTTCATGTTTTCGATCCTACGAAAAAGTTCTCCCCCAGCAATGTCAATATTTACTTTCATATAGACTTTGGAATGTGGATCGATTATTTTTTTCTTGAAGTAGTAATGGAAATATGTTCAAAATATAAAGCAAACTGAATTTATTGTGTTTAATACATGCACTCTAAATTTGAACTACTCTAAACAAGAGTAAAAAGCCATACCTTTATTGGGATGGAGTGAAACTTTTCTCGGTATATAAATCCAGTATAATTTGTATGGAAACGTACTGAAATATTCGATATTCTAATGGATGCAGACAAGCAACATTGAGTTATTCTTATCGTCCCAAACTCAACCGACAACGCTGTTGTGTTTCCGCTTTATTTCCAAAAAAAGAGTAGTGAGTTCTTAGAAAAAGAAAATTCACCACGAATTATTGGTAGGGTGCAAAACGGCGACCAGGTCTTATACAGGAAGCAGAATGAGGGCGGGCGAACTGCGTATACAAGGAAATGAAAAATCCGAGAAATGTGTAAGGAAAAAGACTGAAATGTTTGCCGATCGGAAGGAAATTTCTATGTTCTCCCCACTAGAAATATCTAGACTGGACAACGTGCACGGCAACTTCCCAGAAACCATTTTTCTTTCTATCTTTATTCCATGTTGTTAATGGTGTTATTGATTGCAAACAAAACAAAAAATCTATTCAGATAATTAACGAATAAATGAGGCCAGCGTTTTGGCCATAATTTGATTTTCAAGAATAAACACAAGAAAATGAGGAAAACAAAAAGACAGTTTTAAGAAACACAAGAGAAAATGATGACTACGAAACTAGAAATTAACAGATTATTTTTTGATCGTGAAACTAGGAAAGAAAATTTTGATTCAAGAGGAAATTTATTGGAGCTGTTGAACGTAAACGTGGAGTTTATGTGGCAGTTACTAACCGTATTTATTAATGACGTTATTGATTGTTTGAAGAAATGGCTAAAATATGTGTTCATGCGTCTTTTAATGTTTCAATCTCCATTTTGCGCTCTGCAAAACGATAAAGACTTTTATTTTAATCTTTGGTCGTTGAAGATTTTTATGCTTTGTTTTAATGCTCTGAGTAAATGTATATATATAAAAGATTTGGTAGAAGTTAGCTTCAGTTTTATTTTGATCAGCGATAATTTTTAAATATTAAATAATAAATATAAACAGCAATCTTGGTTGTTTGTACTCGCAAAAAAAAAAACCCAGAATAAAACAGAGTAACAAAAAGAACGGATTTTTCCTTGACACCGCCGTTATTTTAACTACCTTTACCCCTAAGCAATGTTTGTTTAAAAAACGATGATTCAAATTTAAATGAATCTCCGTGAATTTATACATTTCCTTTGTTCTTGAGAACTGAAAACAAATATCAATAATAAACATTACACTGGTCAAGATTGTTTTCGACCCAAATGTTGTTGCGCAATGGGCATGTTTCTCGGCTTTTTTTTTCGCTGAATATGAATATCAGGTCCATTTGTTTCGATGACATCACGTTTTCTCAATACTGATAATTTTTGTTTCTATATATAATTTAATTTTGTTGTTTTGTACCCATCTTATAGTGGGCTATCTACTAACAAAGCCAAATCAAACTAATCTGTTTCAACACACATACACTTTACTATAACTGTTAACCTAGTATAATATCACTTTTATTTTAACTTTCCACCACACATAGCCAATGTTTATTGTTTTCAAAAGCGATGGTTCGAATTTTAACAAAACCTAAATCCACGAAAGTGAATTTTTATATTTTCTTTCTTCTTGAAAATTGACAGCAAAAATAATAAACCCGTTTTATTTATTAGATTCGTTATTTACACCATTTATTAATTAATATTCTTTATTTGAATGATTCACAAAACATCGGTTAACTTGAACTGATTCAAACTTTATGAAACAGTAAATAATAAGGTTAGTAATAAGGGGATGTGCGTTGTGGTACAGTGGATATCGGCTCGGAACGAGAAACCGGGGAGCCGAGTTCAAATTTCAGCTGAATCCATTGTATTCACTTACGTGCAAATACCCTTGGGAAAGGTATTAATCCGTCTCTTCCTTCCAATTAGGGTTAAATAGCAGGACAGATTGGATTCTATAGCCTTGATCGGCAACCAGTCTACCGCAGAAAGCAATGGCAACCTACTGCGAGATAATCCCCTGCCTAGTCAGCCATGTCTCTTTCGAGACATGATCGCCCAAGTGTGTATCACGTATGGCACTTAACTGACTGAAATAATGAGGATTTCCTCATAGTTGGTTCACTTATTTTAACAATTTATTAAATATTCACAAATTTATGAATAAAATGTTTTAATATATTTAATTCATATATTCGTAAATGATAAATATTGCATTATATTTGTTTGAATTTAATTGTATAGGACTTAGAATGGTGTAAATATAAAATTATTCTTATAAATAAACAATCTAATACATAACTAGTGTTTAATATTCTTGTTGTAACCTCTCATGAAAAGAAATGTATACATTCACTTTTATGAGATGTTTATTTTTTATTACAATTCTAATTTTTACCTTTTAAAACAATAACATTGGTGAGGTATAAAAGAGGCAGTTAAAATAATTGCAGTGTCAAGGGAAAACCTTTCTTTTGACTCTCCGCTTTTTAGATTATTTAAGGTTGCCTATAAAACAATAATTATTAACTATAAACTTAGTTTTATTCTTATTTGATTCAACTAACATTGATAAAAAATGTGCGGGTATTGTAACAAATATAGGCAGAAAAATAATATCAATTTGCCTTACACGATTGCATTCACTTTTGCAAAAACACTCTTAAGAAAGGCATGAATTAATTTAATCTCTATTCTCCATGATTTGGGTAAAATACAAAAAAAGACTGGTCACTCTAGGCTCGGCTGGCAACTAGTCCAGAAAAAGGGCAGCCCTGAATTCTGAAACCGTAGAGACAACAACCGGTAACAACGAAAAGGTACTGTTAGAGAATCATGATTGTCTACATTCTAAACACAAATGTCATTTAAAATATGTAGATTCCAACTATGGATTAATCAACAAGTCATATTAGGTTCTCTGGATCTGCTTTACAGTCAGTCTAAAAGAAAAACGAAAATTGAATTCCCAAACTTTTGAAAACGCAACAGGAAACCACTGTTTACCGATAATGCATGGTAATTCACTGATAATAATAATAATAACCATAATAATAATATGTGGAAATTTAAAACAATATAGTACCAATGATAGTAGGTCGGCTTGGAATGATAAAAAACAAAACAAAAAAAAAAACACAACACATTGAAAAAATCCCTGGAAATCCCAGCTTAAGAGAAATAAAAATGTCTTGATAAATACAGCCTTCACACTTTAAAATGTTGCCCCTGTAACGTTAGTCATGTTAATGAAAGTTAGAAAAAAATCATGAAATGCAGCCATAACAACATATCACTGTCTTAGGTCTTCCCGCAGATTTTTAGATAGCGTAACCATAGCAGAAATCAAAATATGACGATGAAGATGATGATGATAAAAATCTATTAAGAGTCATGACCACTGACACCCTCAGAAGACATACATTTTAACAAATAACAAAAGAAAAGTTAATATTATGAAGAGATTTGTGTACCAGTTTACTTAAGTAGGAAATTTGGTACGACAGAAAGAGGCTAGGAATTCCAAAGACTGAACAAATAATCAACAAGGAAGTCTTAAAGAAAATCTCAACAGAAAGAACACTTCTACTCAGAATCGAGAAAAGACAGCTGAACTTCCTTGGATTCATAAGAAAAAGGACTTGGAAAACATAACACTCACATGACATACTGAGGACAAGAAAGATAGGGAAAAGCAGTGAACTAGTTACTGCTTTTGTAATAACAAGATTAAAAATTGAACTATTCTACTGTTACATGTAGACAAAATTTTAAACTTTAAATATTTAAATTTTAAATTTAAAATAAAAATAAAAATAAATAAAAATAAAATAAACAACTTGACTTTATAATATATAATTCCCATTAACATTGAGTGAACGTAAATCAAAATCTGTTAAACTGTCAGTTTGAAATATGCACCTGATGATTGCATAACGCATATAAATTTGTGTTGTGCTATAGACGTAGGATAATATATATATATATATATATATATATATATATATATATATATATATATATATAACAGCTTTGATCATACATTGAGCACGGTTCTATTAACACCTGAATAATAAAACTATATATATATATATATATATACTCTATATGTATACCCTCCTTATATATATATATATATCTATATATATATATATATATATATATATATATATATATATATATATAATACTCGCTACTTATTTTCTGTTCAAAATAGTAGAATGACATTTAGGGAAAATTGACGTTACATTGTCAGATTTACAGTGGAGCACTTACAGCTTGGCAGCTAAAGAGTGCTAGTTCAATTCTTGCCAAATATTTAATTTTTATTTTTTTATTTTTGAACCATATTTTTTTTCAATGGCCCAAAAACGACGGCCTAAAGAATTGCGACGAAAAGCAATTAAGACGAAAGACAATCTTGTAAAAACTAACGATTAAGATTTCTTTGAACACATCAAAATTAAAATTTAACAGTTAGAAACCTTTCCTTAACAAACTTTTTGGGAATTTAATTAAACGTGTGTAAGTTAACTTTATCTAAATTCTATCTAATGGATGGAAGTTTTTCAGGCAACTGAAGTTCGACTTTGATTTTGAAGATATAATTCATACTTTGTTTTAGTTATTATTTTTCTTACAGAAACTTTGTTCGTAATTGAATATTATTGATAAAATTACTTTTTTGCTTTCTTACAGTTTTTATGCTAACAATGTATTTTTTATTATAAAATTAAAAAATGTTTTAATGTTCACTAGCAGGAAACCAATGATGAGCAAAAATGATGGTTAATCTAAAAAGAGATCTGTCCTTGAATAAGGAATTATCAATATTTACAGTCAAATTAATCTCACAATCTTTGTTGTTATTATCACTACTTTTAGCTGTTGTACATTTCGGCTTTTTCAGGTATTTGTTGGTCAAGAAATTTCAAACTGATAGAAAATAATCAACGTGGGTATATTGTTCTCGTTCTGGTCTTAGTGTCTAAGGATATCTCGTCTAGTTTGCCTTTTATTTCTGAACTGTTATTACTAGTCCTGTTTCAAGTGAAACTGAATCTTTACTAACGATAGACTGAACTCACAACTACGATACTACCAAATTGACAAAACAACGATTTAATCCTTCAGGCTATCATCCCGTGAGTCAATATTGAACTGGATACTAGGGAACTTATATATAAGGTTCTTATTCGCTGCCTTGCTGTAACACTTAAGCGACTTTGCCTAACCTATTCCTTCCTTATTGCTGATGCTAAACCTCGTTGTCTTGTCTTGTCTTTATTTCACGATTTTCAATTGTGAATATAAATTACTAACGGAAGGTGAGAATTCTTTTATGTGCTACCGCTTCCTGTCTTTGTTGCTCTAAAAATGATTTTTTTATCTATATAAAAGATTAACTACTGAGATTAACTATTACGTTGTAGCTATTTTCATTATTTCCATTGTTTGTACTGTTGTCATCATCTTTATTGATACATTCACGAATTTTCGGCTGTTGTACTCTACGGACTTCTTTAGATGACATTTCTTGGTATTTCGAACCGAACACTTAATTTAATACAATCTATCTCTGGGAACTAAATAAAGTTTTCTGTTCAAAATTCCCAAGAAATATCATCTGAAGAAAGCCGGAGCGTACAGTATCTGAAACGTCGTGAATAATTCAACACAGACCAGGACAACAGTTTGAACAATGTTTCTGCATAGTGTAAATATTTGATTTTTGCTATGCATTTTAGTCGTTATTCCATCAATTCCTACAACCACTTTGGGTAGGTTACTCACATTTTTTCTCTCCTGTGTGTGCTGTAAATATTAAAATTCTCTTGCTTTTTTCCTCAATACGAATCCCTGAATATTTAGCGGTCTCTTTATACTTGTATTTATGACTTTCTTTATTTCTATTCTTATTGAAACTTTATTGTTACTCACATGCTCGGTCCATGGTGTCTATATTCAGTACGACTACATCACTGTTTCTTCGAATTTTTCCCTTCATCTGTGAGGAGATTGTCCAGCATTAAGTAACCGCTTTTCTTTAATTTTTGATCAAATTTTTCTATATGTTAATATTTTGTTTATTTTCGCAGGATGTATGTCTGTATACCTATGTGACTTCGGATCTCTGTGCCACATATTCATTCGTTTATTATTACATTACCTAGATAGTTATAATTATTTATTTGCTTATTTTTGACACCGTCAATAAGAGTATGAATTACATATAAATAATAAAATGGGACATGTTTTGCAGCATGGTATGAAAAATGTTACTTATGATTACTTGTTATGTCCTTGTACTTTTTACCTCACTGGATCAGGTAGCATATTATAACACATCGGTTCACTTATTTTAATGTGAGCCCCATTGATAAAAAAGACCACTCATACTTTAGTCAACTAAAGGACTTCAGTTTCATGCACTATAAGAGCAAAAAAATGTCTTTTATTATCAATATTTACATTTATTAAAAATGTTTCTCGCATATTACACACAAACTCTTTGTTACTTAGCGCCTTCATCAATATCTGTCTTTTGTAATTCATGAACGCATTTATTTAAATATATTCATCCACACTTCATGGGTTTGTATTCGTGTTTCGCACTTTGGTGATTATATATTCAATTCACAATAATATTCAGAAATATGTTCTGAATCGTTTTAAGAAACATTTATCATTCTTATTTTCCCATGTTATAATTCTATTAAAGTGATTCCAATTATTCATTTTCGATTATAGTTTTTAATACTATATAAAATATATTATTGAAATATATGCAATATTATATATTGGGTTGTCAGCTAAATTCATTCGAATTTTCCAATGTTACTTGAATTCACACAAAATATTTTTAACGTAGTGTCATATATTTTTTGTATCCATATAGTTCTTATTCTACAAGAGTTGTTCATCGTTTTTATTGTTGACTAACTTGTTAAAATTGGTGATGAATAATAGGATTAAAATAAAATAAATAACGAACGAACTAATTTATCTGACAATCCAATATTTTAAAATGGCGCTGTGACAAAACTTACTGATGTATGGTTGAACACTCCAGAACACACACACACACACACACACACACACACACACATATATATATATATATTTTTTTTTTAATTATTTCACCCCGAGCAAGGCAGAAACGCCACTGATGTGCAGGGGGTTACATAAATGTAAAAAGATTAATTAGAAAAGAGTGAGGAGTACAAGCTAGTTAGAAAGGAACAATAGAAAGCTGAGAAAGCAGGTGCAATGACAGATACATGGGCGGAGAGAACGTGAAGATTATACAGGGGAGGGGAGAGAGCTAGTGTCCAGTGGTTAGTAGGTGAGTATTAACTTTGCTTTTAAATTTCTGGAGGTCGTAGCCGTCAGGAAAGCAAGAATACGGGAGTGAGTTCCACAGGCGGGAAGTGCGTATATATATATATATATATATATATATATATATATATATATATTTAATAACATTTATCATGTTTGCTTTATCAGATCTTGTAAGCAATGATTCAAAGTTAATTTGATTTTTTGTAATAAATACAAAAGACAATTAAACAAAACAAGATATCTTTAAACATCAAGAGCAGAATAGGACCAATTTATCCCCTCTGGATTAAATAAGCGTTTCTGTTCAAAGATTGTTGGCTCGATAGACACCGGAAAAAGACCGAAAAGCAGGATGACTGAGACGTTGTGATAACAATATAATGAAGACGATATAATTAAATAATTTCCAATTCTAATATAAATTTAACAACACCCATCATTATAGTTTTTGCACCTTTCAAAATATTTTTTCTTTTCTCAACTTTTCTCGAAAGCATTTTTTATCCATTGACTCAGAATCAATTATTATTATTTCATATAATTTTCTTTGATTTCTATTGTATACTCATGTACTTCTGGCTGCCAACCAGAAACTTAAAGTCAGAAACATCATTATAATGTTCAACAGAAACATTTGTGTAAAGAAACAAAACCTAAAAAAGTCTACTAATTGTACATATCTGGGTGGCGTTTATACTAACTTTATTTTGACTTCTTCCCTTAAAGCTTGTCGATTTCCCAGTTGCGATGCTGAATTTAACCTTCGTTGGATGCTACTACCAGGCAAAAATATGGATAAATGTTTCTGGATAGGGATATCGGCATTTAGGGTTAACACAATGTGTTATTATGTTTGCTTGAGAGTTTTAGTTAGCAAGCATCCTGTGCAATAAGAACAAAACCGTCCATTTCAGCTTTTTACTAATTGGTTTGGGATTTGTCTGCCCCAGTTTGTTTGTGGCTAGCAAGGTATTGGACACAAAGAGCTTTCTCTTACTATCGTTTCTGAATTTGGTACACTGCATTTCCTTTTGCTTGCTTTTTTGTTCTTTGTTGTTGTAATAATCAGATTATGGCTTCTTCATCCTCTTGAAATTTCCTTGAATTCGTCTTCTTCATTTATCGTAATAAATTTCCTTATTTCTTTCATCTTCTTTGACACAGACAATAATAGAATCTTCTGTTGTTTCTAAATATCTTTTAAAGCCATTGTTGTTTTCTGTAAGACAGTTTTAGTTACAATAATCTATTTCCTAATCTGGTTCAATCCAGATGATCAATATAAGCTTTAGAATGATGATCCTTCTCGTTTTGATATACATTTGCCTAACATAAGCTATGGTCTATATAAAGATGTTGAAAGTATATTACACGATAAGAACTGCCAAACTGGTTATGGTCGATATTCGGTTTTGTGAATTCAACTCTGTGTTCCACGCTAGCAAATCACATACTCTTTTATTAAATTTTTCTTCATTTGAATATTTTTTATTCCATTATCTTAGCTGACTTTTAGGTATTTATACGCTTCAATTTAAAGTTCAGTACAGGCAAAAAAAACTGCTTGTATATGGACAGGAAACGAGTTCAGCAGATATACAAAGATAGAAGGAGGTGTAAGACAGGGATGTGTCTTCTCACTGTATGTATTCGACCTATACAGCGAGACAATTCTGAGAGAACTGGAAATCCTGCTAGGATTCGTCACTGGCGGACGCAATCTTAACAATATAAGATACACAGATGATGCAGAGCTGATAGCAGACATGAAAAGTAAACTACACGACCTTCTACAGAAAGCAGTTACAAAAAAAAAAAAAAGAAAAGGAAAGACTACATATAAACGATAAGAAAACTGAATATATAGTAAACAATAAAATGAGGAGCCCAAAATGCAAACTATAAGCAGGGAAGGCTAGAATCAAGCAGGTACAGAAATTTAAATACCAAGGAAGTATCTTAAGAGAACGGAATTTGCGACAATGAAATCCGAAGGCTTATTGGCATAGCCAAGGATGCATTTCGGGAGGTGAATAGAGTATTGAGAAACAGAAAGCTATCACTGGAAACAAAGAAGAGAGTAATGGATTGTTATGTGATGTCTGTCCATCAAAATGGCAGTAAATGCTGAACGATCTTATCTAAGATGAAGAAAAGACTTGAAGGAACCAAAATGTGGTTTTACTGAAAGATGCTGAGGATACCATGGACAGAACCAGAGAATAGACACAAAAAGGAAAATGATACTTAACATTAAGAAAAGACAGCTGAAGCTTTTTGGACATGTAATGAGGAAGGAGGGCTTGGAGAATCGGATGCTCACGGGACGGATAGACGGAAGAAGGGACGAAGGTGAGTAAAGCATGACATACTTGACGGACCAGAGCGGTGAATGGTCGAGTGAGACAACAGGAGAAGAGGTGTTAAGAGCTACAAAAGATAAGGAGATATGGAGGCTATGATCTCTTACGTCCTGAAAGGAAACGGTACAGAGAAGAAGAAGAAGAAGAAGAAGAAGAAGAAGAAGAAGAAGAAGAAATCATTGTGACGAAATCAAGATCTGTTGAGTGTGTGTTCGGTAATTCCTTCCTTCTTACTACTTTTGCAAGTTTATTGAATCCAAAGTCCCTACCTGTGCCATTACTGAGACATTTTAGAGAATTAATGAAACCTTTTAACTTATTGTCAAATTTGGTAAAAAGTTTGAGCTTATCCAATTATTAAAACTTTTGCTGTTTATTTTGTATGTGCAATTTACTATTTATGGGTAAAGGAGGATTAGCGCTATACAAAACGGGAGGGATGATAAGAAATCTCTTGGAAAAATTCTTTGTCGGAAATTCAACGGATTGGGAGTAACAACGACTTTGTTGTGATTAAGGTATTATGTGCTTTTCCATAATTCATTTACTATGTGTCAAGACCGTGGAAACTTAACACTTCTAAAGACTTATCGATCCAAATGTGAGACTCAATATAAAAAGGTTTTACGTTAATAAGTCCAAACTATACTGAGGTTTCTAAATTTTTTCTTGCAATTTCCCAGAATTAGTTTATTTATTAATTACTGATTTTTGACACCACACGTACCTTTCCGGCATCATTTCTGTTTAAGAAGGAAAATGTTGATTTTATCGCGTACGGTAACTCAGTACAGACGGGATTAATTTATATGTGGTAGACATTGTTTGGATCATATTTCACACGTTTCTGGTTGGAGGTATGTAATAACAACAGACCTAAGTCCAGAAATGGTTTCATGATATTTCCCACTGGTGGTATTTGTAAAAGAGAAAAAAATAAAACCTAAGATCACACACATTTTACAACATCAATAGAAATTTTCGTAATGCACTTGTGAGTACAATCTTTTGTATTTCATTAAGTCATGGGCTATCAGAAAACTATTAAATGACACTATTTACATGCTTTGGAGGATTATTGCCGTCATCTTTGTTGCCATTTGTTTCGGCCGTTGTACGATCCGGCCTTCTTCAGGTGCTAGGAATTTCGAACGTAAGTCTTTATTACAATCACTGGGGTATATCATTCAAATTCTTTGGTCGTCGTGAGTTGTCTCCATTTAATCTTGTTAGTTACTAGTTCCCCACTGCTGTAGCCTAGTATTGAACTCACAACTCTGGGTCAAGTCACTGAACTCACAACTCTGGGTCAAGTCACTGGAACTAACCAACGTCTATATCTACTGAGACAGGTGTCCTTAATGACTAGAAACATTTTTACCAGAGCTCATATTGCAGTTATGACACAAATGATTTTCTCTGGCACTTGGGATTGCTTGATATTACATATTCATCTCTATGCTTAGTCGGCTAAAAGATTTTTGTAGCCTAGCATATGTGCTGAGTCTTTAACTTTACATGGTTTCCAGTGGTGTTTTCTATCTATTAATTCAGCTTTATTCCCTAGGGGGCGGTGATCACTTTTCTTCCTCCATACTGAATCATATGAACTCAATAAGATCATTCATACAGTTCACAATGGAAAAAAAGAGTGACAACAAACTGCATTCCTGGACGAGCTATTAACTAGAACAGAGAGGGGGATTCAAGACATCCGTATACCGCAAGCGAACATTCACCGGGTAATACCTCAACTTCAACTCCCACCACCCATACAATGTAAAGAAAGGGATCGTCCACTGCCTTCCACATCGAGCAAAAGTCATAAGCGGCAATCCAGAGTCATACAAACATGAAATGGTCAGTATAAGCAGTACCCTACAACGAAACACTTATCCTGGGTACATAGCAACAACTCCAGTAAACATGGAAAGGAGGGTGCATGAGGATAACAACTCCCAGAAACATCCTCAGTCTGTCTACCCTATTTGAAGAGGTTATTCGAGAAAATATAAAGAATCTGTGGTCCATATAGTATCAGAACGATCTTCAGAAGTGGTTCTACACTTTGCATCTACCTCTCCCGGGTAATACCCATAACAGACGAGGACATGACAAAGGACTATATGTAAGCCATTACATGTAGCCGTGGAAAGAAATATAAAAGAGAAACAGGCCGCCCCCTTAAGGTAAGGCTGCAAGAACACCACATGGTAGTAATCAGTTGTTCTTGTCCTTCAGGACACATGGCCCAGACCTTGGTTAGTTCTAGGAACAAAGAGTTGTGAGTTTAATACTAGGCTGCAGCAGTAGTGAACAAGTAACTTAGAGTGTTAGAGAAAGATAACTCATGACTACCAAAAAGGGCTTCACGCAAAGAATAATATACCCTAGTGATTGTAATAAAGGGTTCGATTCGAAATTCCTAGAACCTGAAAAAGGCCAGATTGCACAATGGCCAAAACATCGTACGAATGGCAAAAAAGATAAGGACAATAGTCCGACTAATGTAAATAGTGTGAATGCTACATCATCTCAGAAATTTAGACAAATCTATTAAATGAATCCGTCAAACCTTTTTCCAATCTAACTGAGGGCTCCAACTACAACTGAAATTTGCTGATGTGCTCATGTACCATATTTTTAAAATTTCCATTTTACGATCCTGGTAAGATTACAATCTGGAGGGAGTGCCATGTGATTATGAAAGCCCATTCTGTTCTCGAGGTCTTTAACAACCATGTCTATGCAATTAGGTTTGACTGTTCTCTCTGTGTGTATTGCAATGTCACATAAAATTGATACAGGTTTTATCACTGTAACCAGGTCCGGGTGCTGTTGTGCATCAAATGAATTGTTCTGGTGTCCAGTTTTTGTGCTCTCTTCCCCATGCTAGTCTCTTCTTATTGGCTGGCCAAAGGCTTCCTGGCTGCCTTGTAAAATTTTGCAAAGGGATAATAACAAAGAACCATTCTATTTTCATTTAGAATTATCCACTTGGCAATAAATACTAAAAATAGTATGAAATGCATTGTTTTTTTAACCTGGGGTCGCCTAATAATTATGGCCGGTAGTGTACCAAGTTTCATATTCATTTGGTACTAACATTATGCAACCTTATACTGATCGTCAATTGTTTTTAGATATTTATCACAGAATCTGTATTTGGGATCAACACAATTTTTTAGATTGTGTTGCTGGTAATTACTAGTTACAAAATATTAGATATATCATGCCGTAGTGTATTCATTTGGTACATGGCATTTGCTTTTATTTTCTTTATTATTATTATTATTATTATTATTATTATTATTGCGATTGGGTCTGTGGCGTCAGAAAATGACAGCAGAATATTTATATGAATATGCCCATGCCGTGTAAAATGACGGCAACATATTTATTGATGTATCTGTTATTGAATATCTTGCTTTAAGACCAAAGAAAAAATAATTTAAACCTGTGAGCGTGACAGGAGTGAAATACACACACACACACACACACACACACACACACACACATATATATATATATATATATATATATATAAACAGAGACTTGTTCCCACAGAAATAAGAAATAGACTTCAATAAAGTTGACGTCATCATGTAGTTCTTTGGATCCCTCAGCCAACAAATTATCAAAGGTGCTCGTTGGCGTTATTGTTAATGATACACAGGAAACAAAAATACTTACAGAAGGGAAAGTTGGAACTCGATTAAAAAAATAATTTTAATCAAAACTAATTAAACTGTAAGTGGGGTGTAAACACACAGTTCCACAATAGTAATAAATTGAAAAAAGAAAAACTCACAACCCCTTCAACAATCGTAAGGAGCGAATGAAATACTCTTTCTGTCTGCACAGACTAGGCTGATTAATCTTCAAGTAAACAGCCCTCAAAACACGTAAATAATAAAGTAATAAAGCACTGTTGAAGAGCAAATACGTAGTAAGTGATTTCATAATTGGTAGTAAAGTTTAATAACTGGTAGTAAAGAAAATAAACTGAGCTGATATTTCATCAATATTGTCTCTCTAATGAATAGAGCCGACGATATATATATATATCACGTAGAGAAATAGAAAGTTATTCTGGACATTATAACAACATCAGTCGGTCAAGTTCAGTACTCTACGTGATACACTGTTGTGGGATTATGTCTCGAAAGAGACATGACTGACAGAGCAGAAGATTTTCCCGCAGTAGGTTGCCATTAATTCATGTGGTAAGCTAGTTGCCATCCAAGATTATAGAACTTAATCTATCTTGTTATTCAAGCCATAACTAGAAAAAAAGTCGGATTAATATCTTTCCCAAGTGTATTTGCGCCTAAGTGAATGCAACGAATTCAACTGGAATTCGAACTCGGCACTACGATTTATGGTTCCGAGTCTATATCCACTGCGCACAACGTACATCCAATAATGGCGTCAGTTGGTTTGTATAAACTTTAATTTAAAATATAAAAACCTGATAAAAAATCTGGCAAAATACAAATACATGGTGGTTATTTTTTTCTTTTATTCTAGAGGTACTGTATTCGGTTGCGTCCGTCTGTTTGTCTCTCTGTCCGTGGTTAAGTTATCTCAAACCCGCTGGACTAATACAGGTAAAACTTTCAAGGATGATTGGCCTCATGACTGGCACGAACTGATTTGATTTTGGGTTCGATCTGGTACGAGATAAAATTTCTGGGTTATTTTTCCGTTTTTTTTTCTTTACTACTATCTTTGTACCTTTCATGGTTCATTTTAAGTGTGCATTTAATTTTGAGAGCGGTCGAGTTCGTTTTTTTTGTATTTTCACTCTTGATAGCAATCAAGTTCATTGCAATTATTATTTTTCATTTTAATAATAATTTCTTACTAATCGTTGAGATGATGTCGGTCTTGCTTCAACGGACGTTTTCAGTTCTTGACTGCTTTTGTTGTTCATTATTATCAAATGATCAATCAACACTTAAATTCATTCTCAATGCAGCTACAGCCATATTCAATCTGTTCACGAGAAGAAATTCAAGTAATTTTAACACCTGACCAGCTTTGATCGGTTGATATTTTGACCTTTTCAACCTAAAGCATTTTAGTTGATCCTTTGTTCGGTTCATGATCTAATATTCATACAGGCTTGAGAAAAAAACCTGTACCCATTCATTCAACTTTAGACAGGTTTCGGGGTATGTCTGTCCAGAAGATTTCCATATACAAAGATATTCTATTAGTATAAATAGCGAGATTATATTCATCGCCAGCTTGCTAAGCCTGTTGTGTAGCTTACAACACCTGGTATTTCACCCATCTTAGTACTGACCAAACTCAGCCTCGGTTTTCAGACGAGAACTTGTGTTTTATCCTGATATGGACAACAGGTCAAGTACTTCGCATATGTCTACCGTTGAATAGCGATAGAGATACTGCAGCGTGTCACTGATTTATAAGTGAAGATATTTTATGAGGACAAGAAGAGAAAAATAAAGTTCTAAAGTGAAATAAAAGGTGCCGAGAAGTAAACGCATTTTTTTCTGATTCTGGTTTTAAGTATCGTTGAATAATCGATCGGAGATCATTTCTATATCAGATTATTGGAAAACATCAAACAAAAGAATGTTTTGAAAAACAAAATTGAAATGATCAGCGTTTTGTTTACGCAACTGTTTTGAAGATATTTTAAGCTTAAAAACCAAAGATTTAAATTCCCTAGGGTCATTTACACAAGAGAAGTGAATCACAAGTTCATTTTCAAAAACAAAGCAAACAGAACAAGTTGACATCTCAAAAGAAAATAGTCTTGTCACATAGTATCTAGGAATCTTTTGTATGTAAACATTATGATTCAATTTCCACAGGAAAAAAGCAAATATAATTAAAGGTCTTGGAGATATTGAATTAAAACAACAAACAAACACGGAAAGAAAATGTCTGTAGTGTAAGAAACATTCAATGCTTAAACGTTAGAAGATAATGGAATTAAAAAATTTAAATACTGATTATACCTAAAGTTGTTCAGTTCACAGAAATATTGACGCTGAAGGTGGGGAATTCGTCGAGATAAATTTAAAACCTGGTGTCGTCTCTTATTCTCATTTTCGAATTAATACCCTCGAGAAAAACAAGAATTCATTACTCCTATGTTTATAGAAAAATAGCAATGTTGATTAGGCTCTTTGAACCAGTGAAAGAGAGAAAAATCTCTTTAAAGCAACGGACAGTCATTTCACTATTTTTCCTAAGAATTCATTTTAATTCACAGAAAATGAAGAGTTGTGGAGAGTCATGTCTTCTTTTCGAAAGTACATGAAATTAAAAAAGAGAATACAATGGGAAAAATGTCCGCACTTTCTCCATAACATATCTTGAGGTGAACTAAGACGTGCTTGTAGTTGGTGCAAGTGGTTGACGTTTACTGTTGATCCAGCCAGTTTTCTTGCTGCTATTACAGGGTAAACATAGCCGATCTGCAAGCAGTGTGCCTCAAGGAAGAAAATAAAACAGTTTGGAAGATATTATTCGCAATTCCCAGGGAATTCAATCACTTAAGTGCCATACGTAATACACGCTTGGGCGATCATGTCTCGAAAGAGACATGACTAACTGGGCAGAAAATCTTCCCACAGTCTTCTTCTATGTGGCCTGTCCTTTCAGGGCATAGTCAATCATGGCTTTCCACGTCTCCCTAATCCTGGTGGCTCTTAGTACGCCTTCTCCTGTTACCATGCAACACTCGTTCCATCATCCACCTGATTAGGTCCTTCAAATATGTTATCCGCTGCTTTCCCCTGTCTCTTTTTTCCTCTATCTAGCCTGTTAGTATCAGATTCTCCAAGCCCTCTTCCACAAACCAAGGCTATAGAACTCAATATGTCCTGCTATTTGACCCATAGCTAAAGGAACGAGACAGATTTATACTTTTCTCAAGGGTATTTGCGCGTAAGTGAATGCAAGGAATTCAACTGGAATTCGAATTCGGTTCTCCAATTTCTCGTTCCGAGTCGATATCAACTGCATCACAGCACACACCCAAGGAATTAAGTTTCTGTAATTGTTTTATTTTGATATTTCTCATTTGTAACTCGAATCCTGGGTTAACAGGAGTTCATTTTATGTATGCAAAATTGATGGGTTGTGTTTTTGTTGTGGATTTTCGTCGCCAATTTTTTGCGGCAAATTTTTAACGCAAATCGTCGTCGCCAATTTGTTGTAGCGAACTTTCGGTGCAAAATTGTCCTGACTGGTTTGGCAGAAAACACAGAAGGTAGTTTCAAAACAGTTTATTAGTATAACAAGAACATATGTACAAGGTAAGTGTTAGTAATAAGTAAATAGAAATAAGTAAGTCCGAACGGTATTATCACGATGCTTATTGCCTGACTAGTAGCTGGCTTCCCGAAGTTACGCAGATAATCATATATAACGAGAGGAACAGTCCATTCCTCGTAGAAGGGCACCATAACAGTTTTCTTTCTGCTTTCTTTTTTTATTGTGTCGAGTGGTTACATAAATCCTTTGTGGAAACCTCTGAGGCACTTTTATATTTCTGTTGAATTGCTCAATTCATTTTTCACCATAGGCATCTGTTATTTTCCCAGTAAATATTCTGGATTATTGTTGATAAATGTCAAAGAAAAATCAGCAATCTTATCGTTACTGACTTGGCATCTCGGTTGCATTCACTGTCCCACTGAAGTAACATTACTTTCCAGGGCATTTTTCTATAAGAAATGGTAAATATTCTAATGAACATTTTCATTGGTACTTCTAATTTACGAATTTAAGCGCAGTACTAGATTGTCAGCTAGGTTTCATTATTTTACAGTTAAAATTTCTAGATTTGACCGTAAATTTCAGTTTAATCTCTCGTACTTTTCGTTCGCGGAACTCTTTCCCATCTTCTTTCTTTTCATTTAACTCTGTTCTTCAAAAATGGAAATGCAATGCCAAGCATTTTCTTTTGTCTTTTTAATTCCTGATCTTTTATTGTTTTATCTACTTTATAGTGTAACGTTTTACTCATATTCTTTCCATCTTTCAGTGGCTTTGCTTCGGTGAAATGATTATAAATTTATTTATATTGTTCAGACTATTGTCCTCAACTTTATAGTCATATTTACGATATTTCGTCTGTTGTACCATCCTGCCTTCAGATACTATTAATTTCAAGGACACATGGTCCAATCGATATAGACGTTGGTTGGTTCCAGTGACTTGAATCAAAGAGTTGTTAGTTCAGTACCAGGTTACAGCAGTAGTGAAGAAATAACTTATACAGTTAAGTTAAATGAAGATAACTATATGGTAAAGATATAAATCCACCTGTTATCTCCCAACAATAGGTTAATTACTGTACACTAAACCATTATTATCTGCAAAAATAAAATAAAATTGCGTACAAATATTTATATTTTGATATTAAACAACCTATAGACATACCGCTAAACAAAACAACCAACCAAATCTTATGCATAAGCCCTTTGCATTTACATTGTTAGTTTTGATAAAATCTAATCTAAACTTATTTATAAATGGAACTTTGTCTGTGTGTGTGTGTGTCTGTGCCTGTGTGTGTCCGTTACGTATAGACTCCGAAACGGCTGAAACGATTTTCTTTAAAACTTATACAGTTGTACTATAAGCGTCTGCGAGTGTTCTTAGCTACGTTTTGTGTCGAGGTAAATATCAAAAATCGAAAATCGAAAAAATCGGGTTATAGAAGAAGTGGTCCGATTTTAATCAAATTTGATACACTCATGGATAAAGACATAAGAAAGGATATTCATAAGTTTCAAGGTTGCAGTTCTTACAATAGTGCAGAAAATCGATAATATATATATATATATATATATATATATATATATATAAAAGGCAAGATGTTTGTGTGTGTGTCTGTTTATCTGCCTGTATGTCTGTATTTTTTTCAGCCTATTTATTTTAGTTTTTGCTTCGAGCTTGGCTCTAAGTAGGTATTATATATATATATATATATATATATATATATATATATATATAAGGCAAGACGTTTGTCTGTGTGTCTGTTTATCTGGCTGTATGTCTGTATTTTTTTTTCAGCCCTTTTATTTTAGTTTTTGCTTCGGGTTTGGCTCTAAGTAGGTATAATTGTAGTTCTTAGTCTCATCCATGATACCATTTACGCAGAGGACTTATTTAGCCTTCAAAATTCAGTTTACGACGAAAAAACTTTTTTGATATCGATACCAGGAAATCAAAATTTGACTTAGATCGATTCATTTTTTTTTCAGTCTACGGTTTCGCTTTAACTGGAAACAACTATTGCTTTTTAGTCTTCTGTGCCAACGTCCAAAGTGTTTGAGCTCCAGGACGATGGATTAGTTTTAAAGCTTTCATTACACCCGAGCAACGACGGGCTATACTGCTAGTTCTAATAATAAATAACGCATTTATAAAGCGAAAATACATGATTTGTAATTATTGATAGTAAAATCACACTCTTACCATCTTCCTGTAAAACCACTGATAATGTACAATCAATCTGGCACACTAGTCTAGTCTTAATTATGTTCAATCGATTTTTAAGTAATTTTACCCAAGGCATCTGTTCCTGTTTATATAGGTTGAATTATATGGTGGTTGGTTTTCGTAAATGACCCAACAGTAAATGATTAAAGAGTTTGGCTTAAAAACTGTTGCGCCGTCTATCGATATCTTACCTCTGAGTCATGACGCAACATAATACGATCTATGGTGAAACGTTTTTCCAAATAGTTATCAGTTTGCGTGTGGCCATAAATTTCTTGTCCGTTTGGCAAGCGACGACCATTTAGGCTTCGGTTGGGTTGCTGTGTGGGACTATTTTTCCGGATCCCTGAACTTCAAAGGATCGGGTAAATTTGAGTGGCAAAGCAACCACTAATAATGACAGTAGGTGGCCATTGTGTGAAAGTCACACTAGATTCGTTGATATGGAACAGAACAGGCAGGTCATCGGGTTAACAAAAGATACTGAGAAAATGAACACGAAGGATAATGTTTTATGACCGACAGACCATGAAGACGATAATAAAATGCGATGAGACGAACAATGAGATTCCTTTATACGATACTCTTTCTTGAGCTTTTTTTATTTTACAAGCATAAGATTTTATGTACGTTGGCAGGTTTACAGACAGTCACATAAGCGAACACGTAAACAGGAACATTTCCTACAGTTCTCTCTATATGTGAATTTCGACATACGATTGTGTATATATAGGTGTGTAATTTGAATAAAAGTACACACACACACACACACACACACACACACACACACACACATATATATATATATATATATATATATATATGTATATATATATATATATATATATAGTACTGTGCAAAAACATTAGGACAAGAACTATTTTATCTTTTATGAGGCATCAAAATACAGTTTTAAATCAACCCTGTCCTAATACTACTGATAGTGTGCAAAAGTATTAAGACAGTGGTGATTTTTCTAAAACCCTCACTGAAATTCAAATACAGAATGAAAAGCCAAGTAAATTGCTAATAAATATTGATTATTTAAAAGTAGGTGTAAAAGAAATGTATTAAAAAGAAGTTATATTTGATTTTTCCTATTTTCTGTGAAACAAGTTATTTTGAAACTACTCTATTGAACATCTATAGGACGTTCTGAAGAAAGAAAAATGATAAGTCTAATGTTACTTCGCAAAACAGACTTTGGGAACAAATACAAGCTGCTTGGCATGAGATAACATTAGATACATTGAAAAAGCTTGTGATGTCAATGCCTGACAGAATGAAGGCTGTGATCAAAGCATAAGACTATTATACTAAATATTAAATTTATTTTTTAACAAGTACTTCTTTCTTGTTAAAGCATTTATTGAGTAAATCATTTAAATTACTTTAATTAATTTTTTTCTGTCTATATGCCTCATAAAAGATAAAATTATTCTTGTCCTAATCCTTCTGCACAGTACTATATATATATATATATATATATATGCTTAAATACTATATATAGTTTGAATTTAAAGTTAAGCGTATTTATATTTTCTACATTTTACTTTATGCATTATAATAACCGATGTTTTTAAATGTAATATTTCCTTCGTCCTATCTATCTATCTATCTATCTATCTATCTATCTATCTATCTATCTATCTATCTATCTATCTATCTATCTATGAAATGTAAACCACCTGTAGCCCACTCGCTTATCAAATATCAAATTACACCAAGCTCTGTATAAATAAAAAATAGCAATATGAAAATTTAGCCCTGACGAGCGAGAACTTTATAACGGTACCTTCACGAAACTTCGCTCTGTTAAGTGACAAACTTCTCTACATTAATCCTTTTAACTATCTATATCAGTCTTGCTATCGAGCACATTACGACAAAAAGCTTGCTTGCCAAAGTATCTTTTTATCAGTAAATTACAGACGAAACTTGGGATGTGCGTGGTGGATTTCGGCACCGAACAAGAAATTTAGGAGCCGAGTTCGAATTCCAGTTGAATTCAGTGCATTCACTTACGTGCAAATACCATTGGGAAATGTATAAATCCGTCTCTTTCCTCCAGTTATGGGTTAAATAACAGGACAGATTGGATTTTATAGCATTGGCTGGCAATCATTCTAAGGCAGAAAGTAACTGCAATCTACTGCGAGATAATCCTCTTCCCAGTCAGTCATGTCTCGTTCGAGATATGATCGCCCGAGCGTGTTTCACTTATGCCACTTAACTGACTGCAGAAACAACAGCCTTGGCCCTATGCATTATCAGAACTCATCACTATACAAATATATTAATTTTATTCGTATTGCTTTTTTACATATATATTTTACTATATCTTACTATTTTGCACCCGACACATACACACTTAAGATTTTACTTACAAGCCACTTTCTTTTTTAAATTTAGTTATGTGTGTGTGTGTGTGTGCGTGTGCGTGTGTGTGTGTGCGTGTGTGTGTGTGTGCGTGCGTGTGTGTGTGTGTGTGTGTGTGTGTGTGTGTGCGTGCGTGTGTGTGCGTGTGCGTGTGTGTGTGTGTGTGCGTGTGCGTGTGTGGGTGTGTGTGTGTGCGTGCGTGCGCGCGTGCGTGCGCGCGCGTGTGTGTGTGTGTGTGTGTGTGTGTGTGATACGTTTCACTTTTATTAACACTTAATCAGAGAATGAGATATGGAAAATCGAAGAAAAAATTCTGATATAATTAATCTTGTATTGATTAATTTTCGTTGGTTAATCATATTAAACAAACATTGGTATAATTTATGGCGTTCCGAATTCAAGAGAGACGTCGCGTCCGTTCAAAGTTCGAAGAAATTATCGAGTTCCAAGCCTAACTGAAAAAACAGAAAATATTGCTTTATCCATGTAAGTTTATAATAATTTTAGTTTGTCCATGCGGGATTCAGATGATGATGTTTATTCGTATTTGTGTTGTGTGTGTTTGTGCGAATGTCAATGAGTATGTGGCCGAATGGTTAAAACGTTCGACTTCTGAAGCCCCGGTTCGAATCTCACCATGGTCAATTTGTCAGGAAGGTGATTTCTTAATGTCATCGGGCTAAAAAGTGATTCTAGGTTTGGAAAATGCATGGAAACCACGTGGTGAACCAACCTTGTAAGTGAAATTGATTAGAAGAGACCGTTTGGTTGATGGTTGTGCTAACACAAAATCACAAGTCACCGAGGGTTTGAGTGTTCTGGCCTTTGTTCAGACTGTCTCTGAACATACATAAATGTGCTTGAGCAGGCGTCTGCAGTGGGGATTATCCAGCAGCTGTATTTGACAGATATCCTCGGATATGAGCGGCCAGTCATAAAATAATACATACACATATATACATAGAAGATATTGTTTTAAAAAATTTCCCATCTTCATTTAAGAACGTTTTCTTACGTATATAACATTTTGTTGTGGATCTTCCTCGCCAATTTGTCGTGTAGTTGTGGCGAAACTTCGCCGCAAAGTGTAGTGACCGGTTTGTGCTGGAGGTAAGAGACGGAACAAGAAGGTAGGTTAAAAACAATGTATTAGTATAACAAGAATCAAGATATCCAAAAGAAGTGTTAATAAACAGTAATAGAGAAATAAGTAAATTTGAAAGTATTATTAGGCTGCCTGACAAGTAGCTGTCGTTAACTGCTCTCGTTAACTGCTGTACTTGACTGCCCGTAACTGCTCGTAATTGCTCTGGTAACTTACTCTCCATAAGTTACGCAGGTAATCTATATGTAGGAAGAGGACGAGTCCATTTCTCGTAAGAGGGTACCATAACACATTTCTTTTAGATAAACATACGTTAAATTCTTAAACAATGGGTTCAATAAATGTTGAAGATACATAATTCACCTGAAGATACAAATGACTGAGAATCAATATTACTTAAAAATTCATGTGTCCGTTAACAAACTCAGTTCCTGATCAAATCAAATTTATAAATAATCATATTGAATATACAACAAAATGCCGAGCAAAAAAAATCACATTACATTTCTGACCATTGTTCATTTAATTACACACGTAGATATACCAAAGTCAATCCGTAATATACACGGTGATAATACAAATATACTAGTCGCATCCACGCTCAGAAAAAGTTAAAAATAATAAATCCATTATTAATACGAAAGAAAATGCTCAATAACATTAACTATGAACACGGTCACAGTCTGCTGAGCGTGTTTGGAAAATAAAGCATTCTCATAACTTTTGATGCGGATGTGCGTTGAAGTGCAGTGGATATCGGGTCGGAACGAGAAATCGGGGAGCCGATTTCGAACTCCAGTTAAATTCCTTGCATTCACTTACGCACATATACCATTGGGAAAGGTATTAATCCGTCTCTTCCCTCCAGTTATGGGTTAATTAACGGGTCAGATTGGCTGCCAACCAGTCTACCGCAGAAAGTAATGGTAAACTATTACGGGAAAATTTTCTGCTCAGTCAGTCATATCTCGAAAGAGACATGATCGCCCAAGTGTGTATCACGTATGGCACTTAACCGACTGACTGATAATGTTTGATACATACATAAAAAAATTCCATACATTCAATTAAAAATGAAGATAAAATCATCCTTAATAATAGCTAAAAGTATAGCCGAAATCGCTCAATTATACTGAAAATTCCGACAATTTCTATAATTATATCCAGAAAACAAAAGAATTACAAGAATACAAGAATAATAAGCGAAAACACTTAACCGCATTAACTTCTCGGATGTTTTTAAATAAACTTGTATCAAAGAAGGATTGCTACCCAAATACACAGTTACACACACACACACAAACACACACACACACACACACATATATATATAGATATACATATATATATATATATAGAGAGAGAGAGAGAGAAATAAAGAGAGCGAAAGATAAATAGATAGATAGGATGTGATAAATGAATTGTCGTCTAATTTAAGCAAAGAAGGAAATAAAATTGACATTCATTTTAGTATATATAATTACTAAAATTACGCAAAAATATCCTGAAATACTAAAGAGTTGATTTATTCAATAAAATCGTTAATGATTTAACAACGGTCTCAAGACGACTTCGGAATCTCTTGCATCTCTTTTGGACGGCCTCATTAAATTGGTGATTGCTGCCATAATCCTTGCCTTCTGTTAATATTTGATATCACAAGGAGTTTTGTTAGTCTCTCGTTAAACTGCAATATGCCCATTTAGTCGCAGAAGTTGCCTAACAGCTGTGAATAGGTTTTCCTGATTGTGTGGCATGGCGTTGTGTCCTGTTGCCAGACATAGGTTCTACCAATAGACACCCTCTTGATCCAGGGCAGTACACGCTCTTCAAGGAACTTGATATAGGCGTTAATGGTGAGTCTGGGGCTCTGTGTGAAGATGAATGGAGGTATGACGTCGCTATGACTGGTAATCACTATTAGACTTATTTAAGACATTCTGAACCCTCAGCACTCTCCTCGGATTGACAGTCAAAAACACGGAAATATCAGTATTGAAGCTTCCGATGCCCTTTTCAAGTTTCTGGTGGAATGAATGACATCATGGTTCTCTTTGTTTTTTACTGATGGTATCAAACTGACCCTACTATATAGTGCATTTTGACATAATATAAGACAGCACGCAGGCGCATGATTAAAAATATAAAATGGTGACAATTTACCCATCGTACTCTATATATATACACTGTATTTTGGCTGATATTGTCAGGGTTATTTTAACCTAAACGATCTATCACGCCTCTGGCGACATTCCGACGTCGATAATGACCCTTTGCTTTCCCTAAACCAAATATTTAAATGGAGTTTGCTACGAGTTTTTAAATCGATATCTCGATTAACTTTCGGTATTTGAAGAGAGATGTGTTCAATAAAAATGAACGATACTAGCAAATCGAAAAGTTATCATTTTTCAACTTTTTTTTTTTAATCATCTCACCCCAAGCAAGGCATTCCACTGCCACTATTGCGCATGGGGCTACATAGGGGAAGGTAAAGAGAAGGAGTGGATAGACATAGGGAATGTCAGGAGAAAGGTGACAGATGAGTAAGGATAGCGAGGATGAGGGTCGGGCAGATGGGAAGAGTGCTTGATAGAATGGGAGCAGGTTAGTGTGTTAGGAGGTGTGTATTGACCTTACATTTAAACTCCTGGAGATTGTAGCCGTCGGGGAAGCAATCGTTTGGAAGAGAATTCCACAGTCGGGAAGTGCGAGGAAAGAAACTGTTGGAGTAGAAGTTACGGCTGCATTTTATCGGTTAAACACGAGAAAGCAAGACATCACATTGCAAAACAGACCTTCAGAAGATTAAAGAGTTGTAAATAGAAACCTACAGCATAAACCTTATTCCCTTGACTTGGATCCTTCGGATTTCTATTTGTTTTGGGCACTACATAACAGTTTACATGACAAATACACAGTAAAATTAGAAAACTACCTCAGAAACTTTTGCAACAACAAAAACAAAAACAAAAAACAAAGAAACAAATAAAAAACACAAAGTTTCTACGAAAATGGTATCAACAAGCTTGAGATGGAATAATGGAAGATAGTTGTTAAAAACAATAGAGACTAATAAATGTTTCTTCGAGTATATAACATTTTGTAATTGAATTTCTTATTGATCAGGAAATTTAGCAATTACTAATAAAATTAAGTATCACATGAGAACTAAAATAATTTTACAAAGTAATAAAATGGCGTTAATCTTATGAATGACTTTAAAATGCGTTGTATACTCACGATGACTTCACAGACACGTCCTAGAACAAGCAAGATAAAAATGAAAAATTAACAACCCCTCTTAAAAACCTACACGGCATATATAATATAGGAGCTCGAAATAGAAATGATCCCCATTATATCTAAACGACTGTCAATGAACTATTAGAATACGACCTGTCAGAATATGGATGGAAATGTTCTGTGCAATATAAGCCGATAAAAAGGGCAAATAATTCAATAAACAATCAAGAATTGTCAGATGAAAAGACTACTGGATTAACGCTTGTTTAGAGTAGATTTCAAGATAAAACCGGATACTTAGTCAGAGAATTATCCAATAAATGTATTGGTACAAGCAATATTAACGCCAAGATAGTTAAGCTTCAAGCAAATTTAAATGTTGCTTGAGTAGATGGATGTACAGTATTATGCCAGAATACAATTGGCATTGATTACCGTACAAGACCATCAAGGGAAGCCAAGTTCGAGGTTGACCTGAAGTGAACTTCTGGCTGCTGAGTTCAAAATAGCTTGATCTTACTGGTGCATTTGGTTTTGGAATCGTAGGAACGCATCGTAATAAAAGCTGTTATATAATCAACTTTTTTAGAAAGGGTTTTGACAACCTCTTAGATACGAAAAACAAGAATGTACGGTCTACACTTTGGCCAGAGGTGACGAGACCTTTTACACTGACTGTAGCTGTCGAATTATTTAAGTGAAAGAAAATGTAGTTTTAAACAAGGGAAGTAAGTGTATTCAAATTGACATATTATGGAGTGAAACTGTAAACCACTGGGAATTGCACAAAAGATTAATATTTTATCGCTCGAGTCTAACTGCCTAACACAAAACAGAAATTGTTTTGGAGAAATAGAAAAGATTATAATATATGAGGACTTTAAAATTCAAACGAATAAAATTTATGCACTACATATACTAGATTTAGTCAACATATATTCGGTTGAAAGAAACGTTCGTAGTATTTTATAATTAAAATTCTTAGAGAATATATATAATTAGAACACTCTCACTACTGGCGTATGAATACATGATATATCACGCACTAAAAGTTTGCCACCTTCTATCGAGCTCTCATAGCTCACAGATTGCAGCGCTGACTTACGCCAATTCGGTCGGGTTTCAATTCTGGATAAGTTGCAATCGAATGTCTAAGCGTACTGATGAGCTGTCATAGAGCAAAACAGATCTCTCTGCGGATGACTATATATATATATATATATATATATATATATATATATATATATCCATCGCCAGCCATTACTTTTACCTATTTTTTGGTGCATTTGAATTCCACGTCGAAAAAAAACAACACATATTTTGAGACTAACCACGAGTCAACTCATTTTTGGCATCTTCATAAGAATGAAAGTATTGATTAGCAAGGCCATCTGCCATCGCTCGGTACAATGATAATCGGACGGATCAATATCTAATGAATACGGTAGGTGAGGTATGACTTCCCATTTAAGCGTTTCTAAGTAGGTTTTTATCAGTTTTGAAGCATGTTGGCTAGCGTTGCCATGTTGCAAAATAACTTTGTCTTGTTTCATCTCATATAGCAGTCTATTTTTCTTCAATGCTCAGCTCAAACACATCAGTTGTAGTTGATAATGAAATCCCGTAATGGTTTCGGTCCGTTTGAGCAGCTCATAATAAACTACACCTAACTGATCTTGCTAAATGCAGAACAGAAGCCTCCAACCATGGATATTAGGCTTTGCCTCCGGTCTTGATGCATGGCCGGGCTGACCTCACAATCTTCTCCGCTAAGGGTTATCGTAGTGTATCCACTTTTCTTTGACGGTCACCATACGATGCAAAAAGCCTTTACTTTTGTGCCGTTGAAGCAGCTGTTTACATGTTACAAAGCGCAGTCCGACGGTTTCAGATCCTATGGCACCTAATTCCTTTGCTTTTGAATCTTTTCTAATGCTTTCAGACATTTCAAAACTGTTGTTTGATCAACGTCTAATGATTGGTTAACTTCAGCTTGTACCTGACATGAGTCTTCATAAAGTAAAGTTCTTCATTTTCAGACTTTTTCTGTGCGCAAGAGCGTTATTTATCTTCAACATAAAATCTTTATTTTTGAAGTGTGTAAACCAATCTCTGCATGTTGTTTCCGACAGAGCATTGTAACCGTAAATCTCAACAAGAATTCTGTGTGCCTCAGCTGCAGATTTCTATTGAATAAAAATGTAGTAAAAATTCCCGCAAATTCTTTGGCACTAAATCCGATATGTTTAATGCTGTGGAAAACAAACTTATTTACACTTCGGCGAAATGACATACACTGAATTTTAAACTTACTTATTGATGCGTTACCACCCGAAACTAAATGCACGCATTTCTGGCAATGTTAACTCTTGGAAAACAGGTACGTATTTGTTTTCTTAACTTTTCTTATACTTAGTATACTTTAGTTACTTAATTAAATTTTAACCTAATCAATAGGCTCTTTTAAGAAAAAACTAAAGTATTAAAAATAACCATTTCAAATCTCCTAAAATCTGAGCTGTTGGTCAAAATTACTACGTATACATCAGTATACGATTTGTTCCAAATATATATTCCCCAGACAAAGAGTGTTATAGAATCATGACATAATTTAACAATACGCCTCCCTACGACCTAAATGTTCATCTTTATAGTTCAACCTAATTATCACTTTTGATTGAATAATGAAGACACACACATAACCATGATTTAACGTTCTAAACTCACCCTCTTTAACTTTTTAAATAACCATGAATTCGTTTTCTATTTTCCCAAAAAAAATAATTTTCACTATTTGTTTTAAAATATCACCCAAAGAAGAACAAGTAAGTTCTGAAACATTAATTTTTTTTGTGTGTAGTGGTAAAAAATAATTCAACCAATGTAAAGATATATTACATTATTAAGTTCTACTTAGTAGTGATCACAAACGAACTGTAGTTTTTTAAAGTATCTGTTCTTTTACATTCTTATATATATATATATATATATATATATATATATATATATCGAGTGCTAATGTTAATGAAATTATACAAGATATAAAATAACAGCGCTATATTTTATGTATTAATGAAAAATATATACGTTTTGTACCTCACTAGTGAGGAAGAAAATAAATATTTATTATTAATATCTAAAATTAGATACTGGGTAGTAACCGCGGAGGGTGAGGCAGATTTATATTTTAATAAGATTTGATAACGGAAGTTTCGAAAATTTTCCTTCTAAGTAAATTATTCCAATATCTCTTTTCCTCAAAGAGTTACCACTATTCTAAACCAAAATACATATCACATGTCTACAGAAAATACAAATCAAATGAAAAGAAAACGATTAAATTCAGAACCTCGTGTTATTCAAAACATATATCACATAAATCATTCTCAATGTAAAATGATTTAAATAATAATTTATATATATATATATATTGAATCTTTATTCTGACTCGTTAAAAGGAACACATACATTTTATATCTTCCCACATACATAAACAGCAAACGGATTGTTTTTTGTATTTAATAGTAAATCATTTTCACAACCAACATCTAACATTGCCTGGTGACGAGATAGAAATATCGAAACAGCAATTTCCGTGTCGCAATGTATTTTGAATTCATAATTATATATATATATATATATATATATATATATATATATATATATATATATATATACGCATTAAACTGTATCACCTCATGTCTAGAAACTTGCCTGATGTTTTCTGCTAATCTGATAAATATTAATCAGAATTCCTATAACAAAACATTTTGAAAAACAAATAACATTTTAGCTCTTGTCTACAAATACTTATAACAAAATAAAACCCTTACATTTACCATAGTATTGTCGCTTTGAGGATGAAACACGTCCGCTAGGACACGCTTTTCTTTTGGCTTTATTCACATTTTTCTTTTACGGATACACTCTTTCATATATATATATATATGTGTGTGTGTCAAGAATATTCATCGGAACTTGAATTGTTATAAACTTCTATTATTACAGCGTGCGATACTTACTAACAAATGTGACGGAAAGAAATAAAAATTCTAAATTAATCCGACTAGAAAAACTATTTAATATGTTCTAAAATCCCAGTACCCTTCGTGCGCATGTGTAGTTTTTAACAACATAACAAATTTAGCCTGATAAATTCCTGAAGAGCAAAACGCGTCACATGCAAAAAGGTTTCTATCTTTATTATTGCATTATCAGACAGTAAAATCTGAACACACACACACACACAGACACACACACACACACCTATATATATATATGTATATATATATATATATATATATATATATATATATAGCACCTTTTGCAATCTTTGATGTCACGTCACAATTGGCATGTTCCTGAACTGATTGAAGGCTTCTAGAAACTGTTTCGATTAAGATAATTTTGTAGGGCTTGAAGTTAGTGGTAAAGGATGGTTCACGATCAGGGGTGTATAGCGGTCAATGTAGGACATCGCAACCACATTTTATCAATTTCTCTCGTGTCTACAAAGAGATGTGACATCTGGAGTTTACCTTGTAGAAATCCTTCTGATTGGACAATTCTAAACACTTTTCATAAATTGCTGTCTTTACCTGGGAACAGGACTTGTTTAAATTAAACGTCTGACTTTGCGGAAGGTCGTAACACACCATGAACTTCCAATTCCATCAGATAGGCAGTAACGTCTTCGATTGCAGATCGATTTTTTATTTTTTGCAAGAAAATTTTAACTCAATAGTGTTGTACACTATATTGAAAAAAATCGTTAAAAAATAATTATTCGAATTGTAAATTGTCTGGATGAAAATTAATCGAAATGTTAATTATACATAATTGATAAGTATACGAAATAACTATGTTTGAAATATGTATGTGGTCTTGTATTGAGAAAGTCAATGCTGATTTACCTCGAACTTATAATGCCATTGAATGATGGCATAGAGGTTTATTGCATCAAGTGTATTACATCGCACTATATAGAAATTCTTAGACGCCCTTAAAAGGAAACAGAGCTTGAAAAAAATTGCAAAAGTAAGATCAGGTTGCAGAAATATTAAGAGCGCCAAAAAATACCACGAACGTAAATGGAAAACTTTAAAAATTAGTGATATCCTTTAACAAGTTAAGGAGTACTCTTCGCTAGTTTAATATTTGAGTGCAGAAAAGTAATACAAAGAATTCAACTGGAATTCGTTTGATTCACAAATTCACGAAACATGAACTCACATGGGAAACATTAATACACTTGGAGAAGGTATTAATCCGTCTCTCCCTCTAGCTATGGGTTGAATAGCAGAATAGGTAGAGTTCTATAGCTTTGGTTGGCAACCAGTCTACCACAAAAAGAATCGGTCATAGTTCGAAAGAGACATGATCGTCCAAGCGTGTATCATGACACTTAACTGACTGAATGATCATATAACTTCAGGTTATACGGATTTTTCTTACTAAATTGTTCTATTAACGATATTTGTATTTCGAATAATTATCATTTGTGTATTTTCTCTTTTAGTTTTGACATTTGTATGGCAATAAAGAATTTTGCATTTTGAATAAATATCATTTATTATAATTGTTCTTTCAATTAATTTTCATTCAAACAATTTACAATTCAAATACATATTTATCGAATAATTGTTTTCGAACAATTATTTTTGGACAATGATCATATAATTTTTGTAAACAATCAATTTTTCATCATCTATGATTTTTTTTTAAACTATGTCCTTGGTTTTTGTTGAGATTAAACAGAAATTCACAGATGGAAATGCAGTTTCTAGTTTTTTCTTTTGTTCCTTACATGGCATATGTCATTTTCTTTTCGGTTTGTAGAAGATTTTTTTATTTCTACGGGGGAATAAAAATGCAATAAATGACGAAAGTGCCATCCGTTTTTGTATCTGTTTTTACTTTGAAATGAATATGTTTAAAATTCACCACCTGCACATGAATCACATAGAAAACCATGTTTAAATGTCACCTTTCAGAAAATATATAGTTTTAATAATTTTCAGTCACGCGTGAAATGAACCCACTTGTTCAAACGCCACCCATTTAAAACGTTACGATCTTTTGCTGCAACCAAATACAAGGTAAAATGTTATTGTTGATTGGCGGTTAAGTTTTAACAACATCTTGATACTATCGGTTATTTAATGCCGAAAAGTTTTTTTTTAATATATGATTTGTAACTAGACCTTTGGGTTTGCTGATTTCCTCATTCCAATTATGCCCCCAAAACGGTGTTATTATTGTTAGTATTATTATTGCGCTCTAATATATGGTATATCCCAACCTCTTTCAAGTTAGCTAGGGTAGTCTGTAGTTTTACCATCTAGACTAGTCTAGAGTCATGTCCTAAAATCGTTCAGCTATAAGGACAAGCGCATTACCATCTGTTGGAATCTGTTTTACAGTATATTCTTCCTGACATGCTGTGCATTCACGAAGACGTTGTTTTAGGAAATTCTATAAATACTTTCACGGCTTCTGCTCCGATGAACTTAGATCACTGGTGCCCCTTAATAAGAATTTGAACGAGATACTAGATTAGCAACTAGATCCCACCCTTTTACAGTGAAACCGATAAAATGCAGCCGTAACTTCTACTCCAACAGTTTCTTTCCTCGCACTTCCCGACTGTGGAATTCTCTTCCACGATTGCTTCCCCGACGGCTACAATCTCCAGGAGTTTAAATGTAAGGTCAATAGACACCTCCTAACACACTAACCTGCTCCCATTCTATCAAACACTCTTCCCATCTGCCCAACCCTCATCCTCGCTATCCTTACTCATCTGTCACCTTCCTCCTGACATTTCCCTATGTCTAACCACTCCTTCTCTTTACCTTCCCTTATGTAGCCCCATGCGCAATAGTGGCAGTGGAATGCCTTGCTTGGGGTGAGATGATTAAAAAAAAATTTTTTTTTCTAATCGTTTCATTCCAAGCAGGGCAGTAATGTGACTGGTGCGCAGGGAGCTACATAAGAGGTGAGCGAAAGGTTACGTCAATATAGAATGGATAAGAGAAGGATGAGAAGACTGGTGTGAAAAAATTAAGTGCGAGTAAAATGAAAAGAGAGAAGAACAAGATTCAGGGGGGGATCAAAGAGATAAGCAATTGCGATTGACGTTGCATTTAAGTTTTTGGAGATTGCAAGAAGGCAGGTATAAGGAAAGAAGTTCAAGAAACGGAAAGTGAGAGAAAAGAAGCTAATATAGTAGAAGCGTTTTACATTCAACTATTTTAACAGTAAATGGGTGGGACCAAGTTGCCAGTCTAGATGCTCGTGTAACTTTGTGTAGAGGAGAGCCGAGTGAGTGAGTATTATGTGTGTATTTTATTCTGATATCTAGGACGATATTTTCCTTTCGAGAAAGTTTGAGACCGTGATGCCATTCTCTAGAATCAATTTAATCCTACAAAGCTTGTTGCTGGGTGATAGTTCCATAACACTTGCTACTTGTTTAGAATGTATTAATTCAAAGTTGGTTTGAAATCTTTCGGGGACTTTCAAATTTGAATTTTTTTTATAATCGTGTCGCCTTAAGCAAGGCATTTTACTGCCACTGTGGAGCAGGAGGTAAGTTATGAGAAAGAGTGACAGGTTACAGGGGGTGTCAGGAAGAGAGTAGGAGAAGGATGAGAATACTGATGAGAGTGGAGTGAACGAAGAAAGGAGCATGAGAGAGAGAGAGAGAGAGAGAGAGAGAGAGATACAAGTTAGTGAGATAGGAGATGACTATTTGAATTCTCGAAGATTATGTTAAGACCGGCTGAACATGCGAGGACATGAAAGTTTTTCAGTCGTCAGAATATATGTGCTTTTAACATGGGTATGTGTGTTACACTATAGGGCAGTGGATATCGGCTCGGAACGGGAAATCGGAGAGCCGAGTTCGAATTACAGTTAAATTCATTGCATTCACTTACCCTGGGGAAAGGTATAAATCTGTCTTTTATCTCCCATCTATCGATTAAATAGCAGAACAGATTAGGTTCTAAAGCCTTGGGTGGCAACCAAGCTACCGCTCTAAAGTAATGGCAACCTTCTGCAGGAAAATCTTCTGCCCAACCATGTACCACGTTTGGCACTTAACTGACTGACTATTCTTGTAAAAAACTTTTAACTTTTTCGGAAAATGTACATAGACTAGTATTATAATCAGATATGGGATATCGAGATTCCATTAGAGCATAGAGTGAAAGTTATCTTTTAAGATAACAAAGACAATTGTATTTATTATGATAGAAGCACTTATAACATCAATAAAGGTCTGAACAGGCAGATTAGAATTGTAAATCTGAGAAAAACTTAAAGCTACCCAAACAATAAGGATTACGAAATTCAACATGAATACATGGAAAGTTTTGTGATATCGAGGAGCCTCGTTATCATTTGGTTTTAAGCGCGAACTAAATTATACTACTGATGTGAAAAGACAAGTAAAAATATAAAAAATAATGCTGAAATAAAAAGAAAAAGAAATAAACGCACTTTTGTTTTGTTTCATTTGTGGAAGTCAGGTAAAGGCAACTGACTTTGTGTTCAGCCAACCGACAAATAACATGTTTTAAACAGATCGCATTAAACATCTCGTATCTTATGTGGGTTAGAAGTTAAACTGAAAATTTAGAAGAATAAAAACAAAACATAAAAGTTGAAACATTTTTGATTTGGTCACATTGCTGAAGTTGCACAAAGTGAATTTAATCTGTTAACACTCGAACATTAATTCTTACTCTTTGATTCCAAAAGCAAAAATGCAAATGTGAAGTTGAGCTGGTTTTAAAATTGTCATAAAGTTCTATATGTGGTTGTTTACGTGGATCTTATCATTTGGAGTAAAATAATTTTTCTACGCGTCCCTTCATGACATAGGCGATCATGGTACTCCGCAACTTTCTATCTCATATGACTTATAATTTTTTCTCTCTTTGCAAAGCCTCTAGTTTTTTATTCCGCCATACATACACACATGCTCGTCAAGTGAGTTGCTCCATGCCTTTCCCCTATATCTCTTGCACTCAATATGCGCAGTGAAGGTTAAATTTTCCAAGCCCTCCTTCCTTTTTATATATCCGTAGAATTTCAGCTGTTTCTTCTTGATTCTGAGTAGAAGTGTTTTTACAGTTGCCAATCCTTTTAAGACTTACTTATTGCTCACTTTCTCCGGCCACGGAATTCTCAGTATTCTTTTGTGGAAAAACCATTCTGCTGCCTTTAGATTTTCTTTTACGCATGGGGAGATTGTCTAGCGTTGATTGCCATATAAGCGGGTGGATATTATGTAGCAATCCAGCACTTTTTTCTTTGTCTGTATCCAAATTTTTATAGTTTACCAGCACTTTGCTTATGTTTCAAAATGCTTTTTCAATAGTCTAATCTGTGTTTGGACCTCTGTGTCGCGTTTTCTATCTTCTGCTGAAACTCTTAACAGATATTTAAATTTCTGCAGGTTTGGGATATTTATATCTGCCATTTGTAACATGTATCTTGATGATGACATTTCTACTTTCTTAAAATATTGAAATATATATACAAGAGCGCATTATTTTCTAAATTTTTCCTAAAGTCTTATTATGTAAAAGAATTTTTTATTCCATTTTCTAAGGTGAATATTTTACAATGTTTAAATATGACATTTATTTCATTATGTTTATTTAATAGATTTTAATTTTTAAGAAATTTAATTATATTATTTAGAAAATGTTTCTTAATCAAAGTGAGAATTCTTTTGGTTGAAAGTGGGTGTATACCAAATGATCTTCCTATTTCTATTTTTCTTCGGGGGTAGCTCTTCTCTTTTACATATTTATAATTTGGGCTTTTATATCCAACTTTTTTAAGGCAGTATTATAAAACTTACTGTGCTTATTAAACCACTACATCATTTGCGGAATTTATACTAATTTTATATTCTATGAATGAGGGTACATGCTTAATAATGAATGTAAGATGATTAGATTTTGGAAGGATTTAGAAATGATTCGTATTTTTTTATATGGTCAGTATATCTTATTTTTATATGGTCAGTATATCTTATTTTTATATGGTCAGTATATCTTATTTTCTAAATCTAAAGTCGCATCAAGGAAATCTGCTTTATTTATATTTGTATTACTAGTCACTTTTAAATTCAAGTTTCTAAATTCTATATATATATAAACTTTCTAATTTTTTTCTATTTTAAAATTTGTGCAATTCTTCACTATCATAAGGCCACCATCTCTGTATAATCCAGTATCTTCTGTACTTATATCATTATGGACCTGTAAGATTATAGAGCACAAATATGCCAACCAGATTTGATACTGCCTTAAAAATAGTGAGTATAAAAACCCAAATATTAAATATGCAAAAGTGTAGATCTACCCCGAAGAAAAAATAGAAATAGAAAGGTTATTTGGTGTACATCCACTTTCAACTAAATGGTTAGCAGTAAATTAGGCAAAAAATTACTCGCATTGATTAAGAAACATTTTCTTATTAAAGCAAAATTTTCAATAAATATACTATAAAAGTAAGTTATAGTTGTACGGATAATCTAGAAAAAATTATAAAAAAATCATGATAATATTATTTAAAAAACATTAAACTTACCTGAAAATAAAAATCCTTCAAAAACTGAAATCAATAATTTCGACATTATTACTGTCGAAATTATTGATTTCAGTTTTTAATATAATTGTAGAAACCCTATAGAGTCTTCTTTTAGAAAAAAGGAGCCCTGCAGAATCCATAGTTTATCACTGTACTATTTCTTCTACAGAAAACCCTAGTAATATAAAAGTTTATGTTGATATTACGATGAGTTCGCTGAAAAAAGATTTTATCAACACATTTCTTCAATTAATAATAATGGGTACACAAATAGAACATCCCTGTCGAAATATATTTGAAATCTAAAATAAACAAATAGAACTCCTACAATAGAATGAAATATTTAAATAAAAGCTAGAATACATAAGTTTTTATAAGACCCATGCTCCTTGTGTGTATATAAAAATATACATTTTTAAGTTTCTTAAAAATAAACATCTATTAAATAAACATAATGAAGTATATGCAATATGGTTAAAAAAATTCTTCATAAGAGAATATTCATTAACTTACATATATCCGATAATTTATTTTGGATTATAATATAATATTAATTAAATAGTTTTTAAATTTTTTTATAAATTAATAAGTTAGAAAAAGTTAAAACATAATGCACTTTGAACGGAAATAAAAATAGTATAACCATACACAAAAGTCGCTTTATTCTAGATCAAAAATATAAAATGTTTTCTTTCTTTCTTTTTTGTTTTTAAAAAATTACGAGATACAGAGAAAATAATGACAATGATCTGGTAGCAAAAATGGATATATCACACCGGAAGAAAGCAGTATAGACAGTAGCCCAAACTGTCAGAAACTTTTCCGTAAAGACCCAAACAGATAACCTATATTTTCAAATTTTAAAAGTTGAACTTAATTCCGATTAGTAAAATTAATCACGCATAGAATTTTTTCTGTCTTCCCCATTCCTTTCAACTCGTTAAATTAGAAGCGTATTGTTTATGCATTCAAATTTAAAATTATTTTTACACCAGTAAGTCAACATTGCCTGATGACGAGGCAAAATCTCGAAACATAGTAATTTCTGTATCGCAATGTAAATTAAATTAATTTTAAATTGAAACACACACAAACAAACATACACACAAACATATATATATATATATATATATATTTGCTTCATTTTATGATTTATAATTTGGATCTCACATAGCTGTACTATTAGTTGACGGCAATCGTTTATCTCTTCGTCCAATTGAAGAGTTCTCTTTTCTTTTGATTTCCTTTCATTACGTTGTTTAAGAGTGTCTGCGGAGTTTTTTTTTTGTGTCTATCACCAACACGAAAACACATGCGTACCACTGCGCTCACCAATAATAAAACATATTAGAACTTCTAGTTGTCAGGATCTCCTCACTCTGTAGGGGAAATAAATCTGATGAGAAAACGCGTCCTTGTCTTAGACACCATTATTTTTTTATTTTTTTTATTATTCGTTCGATCTAGCTCGACCATTTATGAATCTAGCCCGACAACCACCATGGTCCTGCATCAAGTACGGAACGTCATTATGATTACAGTACGAGTCACACCTGGTCAATGTATGTGGTTTCTGGGTCGCCAGCCCCACTAGCGCCATGGATAAGTGTCAAGAGCAGTAGATTACTCTCAAGTTTATGTTTCGCTTTTTAGCATGTTCTGAAAAGCACATTCTGCGTTCGCGTAAGATTCTAAGAATACAAGGAATGGGTTTGCATAGCTGAGATTTAGTACGCCCTTAATGCAAGAATAATGGCATCTAAAGCACTGCTACATAAAACGTTATCAATGTAGAAACACATTGAGGTTGGTTTTCTTTCACTAACTCGTTTCCTGGTAGATCTGGTAAGATTAGTTTAATATATAAATAATGATAAAGACACTTTCATGGGACGCCTCACTAAAATTAACTAAAGTTCTGCATACAGACAGAAAACGAATTCAGCAGATATATAAAAACGAATTCAAGAAATAGATAGGAAGAGGAGAAAGGCAAGGATATGTCTTTTCACTGGATCTCTTAAGTTTGTACAGTGAGACTATTCTTAGGACCGTAGATGTTATGCCAGGATTCATCATCGGAGGCAACAATTTGAACAACATAAGTTACGCGGATGATACAGTGCTGATAGCAGATACGGAAAGGAAACTACAAGACCTCCTACAGAAGGTAGCTGAAGAGAATGACAAGAAAAGACTATAAATAAACTGCAAGAAAACCGAATGCATGGTCATCAACAAAAAGAGTAGCCCAAAATACCAAATACAGGTGTGGGATACTAAAATCAAGCAGGTACAAAAGTATAAATACTTTGAAAGTGTTCTAACAGAAGACGAAAGGTGCGCCACAGAAATCCGAAGGCGAATGGGCATGGCGAAGGACGCATTCCAGAAGCTGAGCAAAGTATTAAGAGACAGAAAAGTTTCACTAGAAACAAAGTAGAGAGTCCTGGATTGCTATGTGATGTCAAGTCTTCAATATGTCAGTGAATGCTGAACAATATCTTCAAAGATGAAAGGAAAAACTTGAGGCAACTGTAATGTGGTTCTACAGAAGGATGATGGGGATATCATAGATCGAGCATGTGGGCAATTACGAGGTTTTGGAAAGAGTGGAAACGAAAAAGAAATTAATACTGAGCATGAGGAAGAAACAGCTAAAGTTTCTGGGACATGCAATGAGGAAGGAGGGCTTGGAGAACCTGATACTAACAGGCCAGATAAAAGGAAGGAGAGAAGGAGAAAACACCGTGTAATGTACTTGACTGGCCTTGTAAGGGTGGATGGCGGAACGGAGGTTGCGTGGTGTAATATGGTAAAGCGTGGTGACAGACACCAGGGATAAGGTAACGTGGAAAGCCGTGATCGCCTACGTCCTGAAGGGACAAGGCACATAGAAGAAGAAGAAGAAGAAGAAGAAGAAGAAGAAGAAGTTGTATTTTCCTTACAAAGCAAATTGAACAACTCTATTTTGTAAAGTATTTCTTACCAAATTATAAAATAATTATTTCATACCTTGTGTTTTACACACTAAATCGAAATGAAAATGAGACCGAGGAATATTTTCTTATTATTTTATGAGGAAAATTTTAGGCCCAACTATCTTCGATTTCCATTTCTCTTATGAATATAAATATCATTATTATCTCCGTAAAACAAAGTCAGCATGCAACTGAGAAAAAATGAAAAACCCACTGTGCGAAAACGTAGAGATGAAAAAATATCATTATCAGTTTAATATATCAAATTATGTTCGTTGTGGTGCAGTGGATATCGGCTAGGAACGAGAAACCGGGGAGTCGAGTTCGAATTCCAGTTGAATTCCTTGCATTCGCTTACACACAAATACGCTTGGGGAAAGGTATTAATCAGTCTCTTCCCTCCAGTTATGGGTTGCATAAAAGGACACATTGGTTCTATAGCCTTGGCTGGCAACCAATCTACCGCAGAAAGCAATGGTAACCTACTGCGGTGTAATCTTCTGCCCCGTCACTCATATCTCTTTTGGGACATGATCGCCCAAGTGTGCATCACGAATGGTACTTAACTGACTGATATGCATTGAATAATACCCATTCTTTATAACAATATCTCAAACAACAACAAGAATTTATAATTCATAACTGCTAACTGTTAATATTTTGGGTTTATGGTTTAAATGATTTTTATATAGTTTACAGTCAAAATATAAGTGTTTTTAAACTTAAAAATATTTGTATCAATAAAAATGAATAAAGGTTTCTAACATACATGTTCAATCAATTGATTATCTCATTAGCATGGAAATAATGAAAATTTAGTGAGATAGACACCATCATCACTATACACTAGGTTAGCTCAGGATTTAGAGTGAAAAATTGTTTTAAACTAGTTAAATATTTAAATCAGGGAACAGAGGAATTTATACACCTATATTTAAACAGTTTTGCAGACTTAGATAAAATCAGAAAAAAAGAAAAGAAAAACACTTGGATTTTAAACATCGTCGAATAGATATTCTAAACACTACCATACCGCGAATATAAGGACTTCACAACAAAAAAAAAATTAAAAAATATAAAATCAATCAACTTTTTGTAAACAATTTGGGACAAATTAAACACTGGCGAATTTATGATTAACAATGTGAGATTGCTAACAAGAAACATAAAAAACAACTGAAATTTATTTCCGATTTAGCAAAATACTTCACAATTTGGATGGTAAATTTTGTTCTATGACTGACTGCCAGTTAATATCTAATTTAATAAATAAACTATATTTAATAACATCTACATGCATAATGTTCTATAAAGGACTCAAAAATATAACATTAGTAATAGTTTCCTAATCACATAATTGAAAAAGAAATTAAACTAGCCTTAGAAAAAGAAATACTGAACAATATTACTGATGAAGATAATGTAATAAAACAAAGCAACTTTAAACTATCCCACAGAAACAGATTAAACCGTTACCGGCGTGAGGTGGCTTCCCTGTGCCTCTTCTACAAGTACTTTCATGGCTTCTGCTCCGATGAGCTTAGATCACTGGTGCCGCATAAGCATGAATTTACACGAGATACTAGATTAGCAACTAGGTCCCACCCTTTTACAGTTAAACAAATAAGATGTAACCGTAAATTCTACTCCAACAGCTTCTTTTCTCGCGCTTCCCGCCTGTGGAACTCCCTTCCACAAGTCTGCTTTCCCGACAGCTACAATCTCCAGGTGTTTAAATGTAGGGTCAATAGACACCTCCTATCACACTAACTCCCAATTATTCTCAGAACACTCTCATCTACCCAACACTCATTCTCTGTATCCTTACCCGCCTATCACCCACCCTCTGACATTGCCTATATTTAATCATCCTTTCTCCACTCTATGTAGACCCTGCGCAGTAGTGGCAGTGACATGCCTTGCTCGGGGTGAAACGCTTATAAAAAAAAAAATCACAAGCTACCCGAAAAATCATAAGAAACATGATACATCGATAAATATTACCTTAGGATAGAAATAAATGAATTAAACTTATCTCTTAACACAAAAAATAGAAATCTACAAAATAATGAGCATTCGCAATATGGCAAACATGAAACTTCAACAAACAAATATTTTCTATGAATTCGCTTACTTATTTAGAGAAATTTTCTCGAATACTAATAATACAAAGAACACATACATTGGTTTCACAGCCAGAACATTATCGCGTTGATTGATGTGCAATTTACTTGTTTATATTTCAATTAAATCGTATATCCCCACGTGAGACAAAAATACAAAGAATGCATTAAAATCTACCTATAACGCAAAAATGCTATATCACATAAGCTGTAAAAAAAATTCGTAGTAAACCACGAAAATAGTCCGAATTGTAAGAAAATTAACAAAAATACTTAATCCTCAAGAAAGAACTTTCATTGCTCTTTAACCAAACTTGCATAAATACGTGTATTTTATGTATGTGTAAATTCACAGGTTCATTCATCTTTTTAATTTCTTCACTTCAACTAAGGCAATAAAAACGTTACTAGGTGTAAGAGAATATGAGAAAATGAAGGCATTATTAAAGAACAAGAATTAAGAAGACAGAAGATAACGATAAATATGGTATTTAATCTTTTAAAGATCAACGTTGACTGGGAAGCAAGAAGTCGAAAGAGGCTTTCACAAGCGAAAAGTGCGAGAGAAGAAACTGTTATCATAGAACTTACGGTAACATGTAGCCAATTGAACTCTAAATGAGACCACGCCACCAATCTAGTACTGCGCTTAAATTCATTACCAAAAATAAAACTTCATCAGAACATTTACCATAAAAGAAATTATCGAAAAGGTTCCGGGAAGCTTAATCGATAAGTCCAGTATAATTCTTTTTTACAATTATATTCATCCTAAATGCTTTAGAGTGATGAGATATATGAGGTTTTCCTGAGACGGTCATATTCTAACATTTTTATAGCCCCTCTACTTTAGATTAGTGCGATAGAGTTAGAATAATAGAAAACGATTTCACTTTTATTTAAAATATGCTTTTAAAATATACACATTCGTTGCTCTTATATCTAGGAACGCATATGTTGCATTAGAAAAAAAATAGTTTACAATACCCTGTTTACCCTCCTGCATAGAACTTTAAACAATAGCAAATTCTATGAAGAAAGACAAGCAGGACATTTTTGTACAAGTATTGTTAAGCACGCTATGATACAAACGCTTAAGTTATACTGGCCATGCATAAAGATAGGTAACTTATAAAGAAAAGCATGTCAAGTGAAAAAGTCAATTCATTTAAGTTTTCTTAGTGCTTAGATCGGATCTGAACCTTACAGGTAGAGAGTTAAGCCCTATATGTATTGCAATCAGTCATCTTGTATTCTTTCAAAATTCGTAATATTATTGTGTATAAATATCAAAATGTCTTCTTTCATTTGTAGAACAACAATTGGATGTGAATTTCCTTTTTCTTCTGCTGCCTTTCCTCTTATATGACTTCTGTCATGTCCGTTTTATTTGAGATCAAAACGCAATGATTGTTCATCATTTTGGTCAGAGTCGCTTGACCTTTTGCATGTTTAAGCGTATCTCTCATGTCAAATCTAACAAAGCGAACATTCGACTACATGCAACAATCGCAGCCATGTTGGATTACAGTTTGCCTTCCCAGTGTGCACTTTATGCCTTCTGGTTTTTCTTTTCCTATTTGTTTTATCTAATGAGACGGCCCAATATGTTCCTTAGACAACCACGGAACAATTCATACTGAAACACACGCGTTCGTCTTAATCTCGATGTCTGCCAATTCAAATATTTACTCCTTAATCCATAAATTGGCTTAAACATTTTCTACCGAAATGATTTTCTATCTATAAGCTGGGAATTTTTGACCATTAAGGTGACCTTGCATTACTCATGATTAATTCAAATGAATCCATTAGAGCGAGTTAAAAGACTTTACAGTGTAGACTGAAAATATTACGTTGGTACGACCAAGAAATAGTTTAATCTCTTTATAAATATTGTCTCTATCTATCTATCTATCTATCTATCTATCTATCTATCTATCTATCTATCTATCTATCTATCTGTCTTAGTATGTTCCTGCTATTTATCTACGTGAATATGCGCATATATGAGAACACTGATTTCATGTCAAATCACTTCATGAGTAAGGAATTTTTTATTTTTTGTTTAAGGAGGAAATAGGTTCATCCCAGTCACCCTCATCTTACATATATAAACAACTTTGAGCAAGTGTTGCTTCGGTGAGGGCTACATAAACTATTCAGCTTTTGAAAATTTGGAAGAGCATTTTACTTAATTGGAATTTACAGGGAATTCCAAACTGAACTCTTTATTTCATCTAGGTCGAGCAATAACTGAGCATTACTAAAACTAACTAGATGAGATATTTATAGAAAAAGGAAAAATAAGTCTATCCCTGTAGATTAATTAAAGGGTTCAGTTCACAATTTCTTTGTAGGTCACACGAATCTATATACACCTGATGATGGCCGGAGGGCATAACAACGGAAACTTGATAACAACAATAAAAATGAAGTCAATAGTCAGGTAAATAGTTTAAATAATGATAAATCCTAAAACATTTAATCAGAAATTTACCTGCAGTTACAGTATATGCATAAAGTAAAACTTTCAAGTAAAGTCAGGTTGCTTCTATAATCTGGTTTGGTGAACGGCGCTTGGCTGTTCGCGCCGAAAGAGAACTGAGGGGCAGATTTAATGCCGAAATCTAAATATTTTGTATACACTTTTATTTATCATTCGGACAGACACACGCTCCACTGCCATTCTGAAAATAAGATTTTGATCTCGAAATATTAATGTATAATAAATAGGTAATACCCTAAAACATCTTTACCTTCCTTTATTTTACTAAACGCATTATGACAGCCTTCAACACTTTTATTTATTTATATGTTTATATAATAATGGTTGTAGTAATACAAGTGTTACTAATTAACCCATATCTGGGGGTAAAGAGGAAGGATTTATCCGCTTCCCAAGGGTGAATATAAAGAATCCAAATAGAACTGAAACTCAGCTCTCAGATTAACAACTTCAAGCCGTAATCCATTACACCACGCACACATTCAATCTAACTGCACTTGTTATGCCTGTGCGGTTACCCATAGAAGTACTGAACAGGCTCTGCGTTGTGTATCTTCTGTAATGGAACAACGTGATGTTTCAACGTGATGTGGCTGTACGTTACATGCATATAGTTTTATACATCTTAATATTTGGATATAAACTGTAATAAAATATTTGTGTGTACCTATGTATATGTGTGCAAATATGGCTGTATATGCTTATATATTTGTTGTAGCTTGTTTAGGGACCAGAAATAAGACACATAGACGAAATACAAATAAACCAAATATATTCACAAAGAATACAAACCAAATACGACATGAGAAAAACAACAGCGTGATTGTATTGGTACGGCTGTCAGCGGTGTCTGTAGAAAAGACGTTTCTCTACAAAAAAGAAATTCTGGAAAAATAGTAGAATTTGAAAAACACAGCACGTATTGTTCATTCAGTAATGAATTAAAACACTCTCAGCTATTGGCTTAAAGTCTGCCAATACCGAGTGCTTATAGCTCAGAGGTAGAATCGCCGACTGACGCCAATTCAGTCGGGTTTCAATCCTGGGTAAAAAGCAATCAGATGTCTAACCCTACTGATGAGCTGTGATACAACGAAACGGATCTGTCTGCTGATGACTATATATATATATATATGTGTGTGTTTGAGTGAGTGAAGTTGCAACCGAACGCACATGTTGATTCTTTCAATCACTTAAAACGTTTCTAATAGAAAAGGAAAAAATACAAAAAAGTGGTCTTCAAACATATTCTAAGTATAAAAATAAAAACGCACGAAAAACTTTAAATTGCGTTTTTTATTCATTACGTGGAAACAGCTTTGCTATATTAAATTTGAAAGTCATTTTTGTTGGCCATGATTAAAAACTTCAAACGATAAAAGAAATAAAAAGCACTGAAGCATTTGTTAGTAGGTCTGATCTTCCATGAAAATCTGTGACATTTGATGATAACATTAAATATAATGACGTAAAATTTGTATATAAACAAAAGCCTTTTCCTTTGAGTCTATTCAGTTGGCCCCCATCAACAAAATTGAGAAATAATGCGGTCTTCATATAAAAACGACAGAATTGAAAACTTGGTGAGATGAATGACTTTGGAATGTCTTGGCAACCGTACTTATTATGCTTTGGATGTCCTCTTTTGATTCATTTTGTATACTGGATTCATCAACAGAAGTTTATTTCTTGATTAGACACACAACATTTCATCTATGATTAAGGTACACTTTTAATTTTCTTCCTTTCTCAAAACTGATTTGTAAAAAGTAAAATTGCAATTATGACGCTTTAACGTGGAAGTAATTTGAACAAAATAGATTATAACTTTTATGTTTTTTGATATTACAACAGATCTTTTCAACCTTTTTGATTCTGAGAGACTATTATGTAGTTAGAAGGGAATGACTCAGTAGAAAGAATTTAAAAAGAAAGAAAATAGTTTTTGTTATAAGAAAACTGAAACCATTTGAAACTTGGAAATGATGTCTATTATCCGTCGTTTGTGTAGCCTTTTTTAAATAAAAGATTAAATGCTACGTGTCGTCTGCTTGAATGAGAAACTTCTAAAGGTGAAAACAAGATAGTATATAATTTCAATGAAGTACAGTTTTTTTTTCATCAGTTCACAGACAGAATTATCAGAGTCAGCCATTCGTAACGACAAGAAATAAAAGAATTGACACAAGAAAAATAATTTCAAGAAATGGGTTTATTTTGTAGAGTAATATTCTATGTTTTCTTCATTGTGGTCTTTTGGAATTTAACTCACGCTGTATTCTTAATATAGGCCTGACTTTGAACTTCCGATGGTATCGTTATCAGAGACTCTGGCCCACGCAAACTTTACCATGACAAGGATCGACCATCAAAGTTACACACATAGAACCATACACAGATAGACACACATATATTTTACATTGGATGTCGGAGTAAACAGTTCGTTATCAAATATTACTTCATTTAATAACAATAAAGAAAACGATAATTAAAACACATTTGAAAGATAAATAATAAAGAAAGAATTTGAACCAATAGTAAAAATAAAAAACACGAATAAAGGAAGTAAACAAATCAAAATAACGTTACGACTCGAAAGACTTTTTTCACAAATTTTAAAATACGTCCTTCTCTATAAAAGTACTATGTTACTTATTTCACAATCAATAAATAAGAAAATTCTTGGCAGATGTTGTTAAAAATGTTTGAATGATAAATAATAAAGAAATAAATTTACGATACTGAACCAATAGTCTCATATAAACAAAACAAACATTACAACTCGAAATGCTTTTCTAACAATTGCAGAAATTACGTCCTCTTTCATAAAAAAGAGAAAACTTATGCTTCAATATTATAAATTGTGTAGAATTATTTATACCGATGTATAAGTGATTTAACAAACATTTCTTAATATGATAATTATTAATGATAATAGACATTCTTAATTTCTTTTTTTAATCATATCACCTCGGTAACACTACTGATGTGCAGGGGGCTACGTAGGAAGTGAAAAGATTTGGAAAAGAGAAAACCGGAAACCACATCCTAAACAGGGAACAAGCGATGAGCCTCTACATCTGTACAATAGACGTGGGTGGCGTGTAAACTGGGCGATAGTTTCGTCTATCTACTCCAATTGTTTAGTCTATCTACTCCAATTAGTTTAGTCTATCTACTCCAATTAAGAAAACTTGCTAAAACATTTTTAAGAGATAAAGCAATCGATATATAACGTGACTTATCAAAGAAAGGAAAATAAATATGTATTTTCATAATTAAAATTTATAAATTCATATTAATATAATAAATGTTATAATATAATAAAGAAAAATATAAGAGTGAATGGTTAATTAATATTATCAAGACAGGGACCCAGACTAAGCGTGATCAGCACCAAAGACCCTAACGATGGAATAAGCAGATGAGGAGGGCTATAGACATACTACAGAATTAAAATTAATGAAAGAGTCAGAGAAGTTGAAGTTTCTTAATATTTTCTGCATATCTTATTCCATATATGAAAGGTTATGAAATCAAGTGTGTGGGTCACCTTCTGGCAATATGGTTTACCTTAAACAAATTTACACGATCGGTATTTTCTTTTATTCTTATTTTCTTTCAACTTTAACCAACTCTTGCAAAGAAGGAATGGATGACTGGAGCAGGTTTTGGTGAAACTGGATGCTTCTCGTCCTCTACCTGCACGTTGGCGGCGAATTCAAGTCATCAATGGCATCATTATAAAATAAGTAATCAACAAAGAAATTCAATTCTTGGATCAGACGACGACGATGACGAAACACAACTTTAGATTGAACAGTATAAATGTTACTGATTTCCAAGGTTTTTCTTTGGAAATGACTGATCAAAATCTTGTGTTCAGTGCAGAGAAGTTAATTCCTATTTCAGTGTTACAGGATATTGTCTTTTAACAATTTCCTATTTATGACTTTTGACACAACACGTACCACGGCTGCTGAAAAAGTCGTCGTAAGAGGCACGTTTCTTCCACGTGCCACATCGCTTCAGGACATAGGCGACCATAGCTCTTCAAAAATTCCTATCCAGTATAACCCTTAGCATTTTTTTTTACCACCAGCTAATTTTATCACCCACGTCCTGCCATCACTTCAGAAAAGTTTTATCCAATCGGTTCTTTGTTGATAAAATACTTTAAACTTCCCGTACACAATAAATATTCATGTTGAGGCAAATAATTATTATGTGAATATGTTAAAATTAACTGATATGTATATATTAGCTATATATCAACTTTAAAGGGTATCAGAAAAAAAGTAATTGTATACTCAGTTATAGAAGAGGATTAATTTGCATGGGGAAAATCTTGTTTTTCTCTGTTAATAATTTTTTATAAACTTGGACTGGTTAGAAGAAATAACAAAAAACCAATAATAAAGCACCATTTAATTTTATCAAGATTTAAATCCATTTCCTTCTAGCGTCAGTATAAACTGATATCTTTTGTCATATATTTAATTGATAATTATATAGTATACTTTAGGTAAATGAAAATTTAATTGAAATAAAATGGAGAATACGTTTTCATCCGAAATAAAAAAAAAATGGAATCACCAACAGAAAATGAGCTCCATAACTAAGATTCATCAGTCATTTAAGTGCCACACGTGACAAGCGCTTGGTCAATCATGTCTCGAAAGTAACATGATTACTGGGCAGAAGATTTTCTGGTAGTAGGTCGACATTATGCGGTAAACTGGTTGTCAACCAAAGCTGTATAACCCAAACTGTCCTGCTGTTTAACCCATATCTGGAATGAAAAAAGACAGATTACATTACATTATTATATTAATAAGGGGTAATTAGTAGAGGATCAGTTTATTACTTCATAACAATAGAAAACAGATCCCCCACTTTAATCACAGTAAAAGCTTTATTTATGTTCCAACTATTATATTCAGTCCGTCAGTTAAGTGTCATACGTGATACACACTTGAGCAGTTATGCCTCAAAAGTGAGATGACGAACTAGCCAGAAGATTTTCTTGCAGTAAATTGCCATTACTCTCTGCAGTAGATTGATTGCCAACCAAGACTATAGAACCCAATCTGTCATGTTATTTAACCGATAGCTGGAAAGAGAATGTATAGATTAGCATCTTTCCCAAGAGTATTTGCGCTTAAGTGAATGCAACGAATTCAACTGGAATTCGAACTCGGCACTCCGCTTTCTCGTTCAGAGCTGATATCCACAACGCTTACCCTAAGCTTAATATCCGGAAAAAATGGTAACGGAATAAAAGCGTCAATAAGAACCTTGATTCGTTAAATATACTAGTCTAAGTAATATCGCCTTTATGATCAGAATGCGATCATAACACATAATACGAATGCAGAAGTACGTGTACAAATATTTTATATAATAAACATTTGATGAGGTACAAAACCAGATCAATCGAGAACATGACAAAAATACTAAAAAAAAAAAAAAGAACCAAAATCAACCCGCATAAACAAAACCCACCTTTAACTGCAGAGCAAGAAACGAATATCTATTAAACGGGAATTGCTTGAAAAACAATATAATATTAAAAGAAAAAGATATAGTAGTAACCAAAGGAACATGGAACCAGAGAAATTATGCATGCAAAACATCCTTTACGAATAGTAAATACACTAAAAGCACAATCCTTTCTATGCAAATATAGTAAAATAAAAGCAAACCAAATCCCACTAAAAATATTGAGATATAAAATAAAACGGCATCAGCCTGCAGCAATAATTCACAAACCTGTCTGGAGGAAAGATAGTTATAATTAACCTACCAGACAAGTACACATAACTAAATAAACGCTCAAAACTCATCTTAAAATGAAAACAATTTTTTTTTAATCATTTCACCCACAGGCAAGGCATTCCACTGCCACTATTGTGCATGGGGCTACATAGAGAAAGGTAAATAGAAAGAGTGGTTAGATATAGGAAATGTGGGGGGTGATAGATAGTTGGGTGGGTGGGAAGAGTGTTTAAAAGAATGGAAGCGAGTTATTGTGTTAGGAGGTGTCTATTGACCTTACATTTAAACTCCTGGAGATTGTGGGCCGTCGGGGAAGCAGTCATGTAGAAGGGAATTCCAAGGGAAGTGCGAGAAAAGAAACTGTTGGAGTAGAAGTTGTGGTTGCATTTTATTGGTTTCACTGTAAAAGGGCGGGATCTAGTTGCTAATCTAGTATCTCGTGCAAATTCGAACCTAGGTTCATCGGAGCAGAAGCCGTGAAAGTATTTATAGAAGAGACACAGGGAAGCCACGTTGCGCCGGTGAGAGAGAGACTGCAGGCAGTCTGCTAAGTCGGTATCGATCACATTACAGACCCTCCGCTGTACCTTGTCGAGAAGCCCAAGGAGAATAGCAGGGGCACTCGACCAGATATGGCAACAGTACTTAATGCACGGGCGGATGGTAGATTTATAAATGTGCTGGATAGATTCAGACTGACAAAACCTCCAGGCCCTGCACAGAGAACCGACTTTCATAGCAGCGGATTTAGCAATGGATTCGATATAGTCATTCCACTTGAGGTCCACTGAAAGTGTGAGATCAAGGAGGCGTAGGGTTTTACTCTCTGGGAGGCATACCTGGTCCATGCTAATAGGAGGTAACGAACATACTTGAAAATCGAAAACTAAAGACGAATAAAAGTAAATAAGGGAAGATATATATAAAATAAACAAAAGATCAAAATCAATGAATAAGTGTGCAAATAAAGTAAATAATAAACAAATTAATAAAGACGCAAATAAATGTAATAATAATAAACAATTAATGAAGTAACCAATAATAAATAATGAGTAAAACGTTAATAAACACCGTTATACTCAGTAGCTAAACATAAGCGTTACTGCATATGTAAATAATCGAGCAGATTGCGTTTAAGAATAAGATACATTGACGTCGCAGGGTGTTGACCTCAACGTCCATTTTCATATATATATATATATATATATATATATATATTTCGGTTTCTGAAAGGATTTTTCTGTTGCTGAGGTGATGTGTTGTCCCCCGTGGGTATCTTCATATCGAAATGGCCATTCAACATCTTTGAATTAATCCTTTTTTAATATATATATATATATATATATATATATATATAAATGCAGGTTTCATTGAATAATATAGACACGTTTTGTCTATTAATTTTGTGTAGGATCCGTTCGTACCGTCTGATGTACTTGATGGTGATATTGTTGAAAGACAACAAAAAATCACAATAATTGTTGATTTTTTTATCGGGTCTAAGCTTTTGGCTCACATAAGTCATTATCAAAGAATAAATATTAACACACAGTAAACATAGAACATTTAAGTTATTAACAATAAAGAGAATTAAATTGAAAATATAAGTCCATCCCTACTGTGGCTGATGGCCGGAGACAATGACAAAATAGTGGCGTTGTGGTCCCTGATCTGATTACAGGCATTTGAGTATGTTATTGGAAATATCAAAATTGATTGTATTCAAACTAGGTTTAAATTGTTTAATTAAGCAATCTACATTAAACAATTAAAGCGGAATCGTAGACTGAAAGAAAAATGAATGGATGTAAGTCAAATTGTGATTTCCTGATATCGATATCAAATAAGTTTTTTTCGTCGTACACTGAATTTTGAAGGCTAATAAGTCCTCTGAGTAAATGGTATCATGGCTGAGACTACAATTATACCTTCTTAGAGCAAAACGCAAAGCAAAAACTAAAATAAAAGGGCTGAAAAAATACAGACATACAGGCAGATAAACAGACACACACACAAACATCTTGCATTTTATATATATATATATATATGCATATATATATATTATCGATTTTCTGCACTATTGTAAGAACTGCAACCTTGAAATTTCTGAACATCGTTTCTTATGTCTTTGTCTATGAGTGTATCAAATTTGATTAAAATCGGACCACACCTTCTATAACCTGATTTTTTCGATTATCGATTTTCGATATTTATCGGGGTACCTCGACACAAAACCTAGCTAAGAACATTCGCAGACGCTTATAGTACAACTGTGTAAATTTTCCAGAAAATCGGTTCAGTAGTTTCGGAGTCTATAGGTAACGGACACAGAAACACACACACACACACACACACACACACACACACACACACACACACACACACACACACACACACAGAGTTCCTTTTATAAATAAGTTTTTATATATATATATATAAATTATAAATTATACTTTAGAACATGTACAAATTACAATCTACTACAAAGTGCACATTTTGTTTCGACATTGAAAGGACAATGTCTCATCAAATAGTAAACATTATTTTTTTGAAGGGAGATGGAAAATTCGCTTCCTTATATTGGTAAATTTTTGTGTGCGCATTAAAGTGTTTAAAGAAAATGAGAAATCAGAATTGGGGATTGTAAATGAGACATTGAACAAAAAGAGAAAAACGAAAGAGAAAGAGAGAGGTAAAAGAGACATGGTGAAAAGGTTCAGATAAAGGCGGCAGGTTTGACAGTAGAAAATAAGATATGGTCATATAAAGTCTTTGATGAGAGCTCGAAATTGTAACAGACCCATATATTTAAATGTAATGTAATGTGTTATGACCAGATTTAAACGTGATTTTATTAAGTCTGGGTTGTTTGGATTTTATGTCGATGGCCTCCAATATCTGAAGGTTCTTTTTACTGTGTGTATGATTGAGGATTAGTATGAGTTCTCACGCGATGTGACATCAGAGAACCGCATTACAAATTTACGAACTGCGTTTTCTATTTTTGATAACTGTTATCGTTGCTTAGCAAAGTTTTATGTCAACACAAGATAAAATCGTCGCTGATGGTGGATGTTTCTATGTTAACGTCCTTGTAACCTCTCTGAAGATGGCTCATGTGAGCCGAAATCTTAGAACCAACTTAATAAAAAATTATCCAAATGTTGGAGAATTTTCCGTCTTTACTTTCACTTAAAATTAAAACCAAATACGATATTTAGAACGGCTCATGATTAAACATAATGGACATTCATTGTCTCTTATATTTCACAATATATGTTTACAAAATTATCTGTTGCCTTGATACACTATATATATATATTATTTCTAAATATCGGGATTATTTATAAGGGATTCGTGATAACATACAAGAGAAAATTTAACACAGAATCAAAAAGCGCATTTAAAAAGTAAAAAAATTCTTTCCAAAATTTAAAGAAATTATTAAAAACTAGGAAATTTAGCTAGACAACATAAGAGTATAAACTGCGATATATATATATATATATATATATATATATATATATCAGTCCTCCTATATATAAGCGTTACAGCATATGTAAATCGAGCATAAGCATATATATATATATATATATATATATATATATATATATATATATATCAGTACTATATGGTAGTGAATGCTAAACAGTCATCTAAGACATGAATAAGTAACTCCAGGCAAAGTAGATTCTACAGAGATTATCCAAATTTTCATCTGGAATCAAGAAAATATGAACTTTAAGCAAAATCGTCACAGTGCATGAAAAACAAAAACGGAATGTATCAGCTTAAAACTGATGCAAGAAAGATATAAGTTAACATCAAACTGAAAAAAAAAACTGCCTTAATCAGCAAAACAAGCTTGTTAACCATTACGCATGTATGAGGTGTCTCTATCAGGTGAAACTTCATATAATGCACACTCAAGAAGAATGACAAATTGTAGATCTTCAAGAAGATTATTTTCGGGACTGTCAGTTAATTTTTACAACAACGACTGAAAGAAATACGAAAATTGAAGAAATTTGAATATCCGGTTCCAATCTTTCTCTTACATATCAGCGCACCTCGACGAGTTGTAATGGTTAGCAAGCTTATGTCACTAGAACTTATTACAACTGAGTAGAGAATTCGATCCGCAATGGGTATCCAATACTTTTGGCCTTGTGTCACATCTAAGTGGGGCTTAGAAAATCTGATAAAAAAGTACTGCTAATAAAAAGTAAACTATAAGGCAAATCAATTCGGCATGTAAGTTCCTTCAAAATGATTTCTTTTTGAAGCTACACACTTTATTCAGCATCATTTCCCTTGATGGAAGAATACCTTAAAATCATTTCTTTTTGAAGCTACACACTTTATTCTGCATCATTTCCCTTGATGGAAGAATACCTTAAAATCATTTCTTTTTGAAGCTACACACTTTATTCACCATCATTTCCCTTGATGGAAGAATACCTTAAAATCATTTCTTTTTGAAGCTACACACTTTATTCTGCATCATTTCCCTTGATGGAAGAATACCTTAAAATCATTTCTTTTTGAAGCTACACACTTTATTCTGCATCATTTCCCTTGATGGAAGAATACCTTAAAATCATTTCTTTTTGAAGCTACACACTTTATTCTGCATCATTTCCCTTGATGGAAGAATACCTTAAAATCATTTCTTTTTGAAGCTACACACTTTATTCTGCATCATTTCCCTTGATGGAAGAATACCTTAAAATCATTTCTTTTTGAAGCTACACACTTTATTCTGCATCATTTCCCTTGATGGAAGAATACCTTAAAATCATTTCTTTTTGAAGCTACACACTTTATTCTGCATCATTTCCCTTGATGGAAGAATACCTTAAAATCATTTCTTTTTGAAGCTACACACTTTATTCACCATCATTTCCCTTGATGGAAGAATACCTTAAAATCATTTCTTTTTGAAGCTACACACTTTATTCTGCATCATTTCCCTTGATGGAAGAATACCTTAAAATCATTTCTTTTTGAAGCTACACACTTTATTCAGCATCATTTCCCTTGATGGAAGAATACCGTAAAATCATTTCTTTTTGGAACAGCGAGAAGCTGCCTCGTCGCTTTCTCTTTGTTTTCCTCGACATCTTGAAATCTAGTTCTTTTCCAAGTGGGATTTGATTTTGAAGAGGGTTCACCCCTCCTCAAAAAATCAAATGGGATTTATGGTGTTGTCGGAGCTGGAAAAGATTGTAGTTGACCCAAAACTTCTGCACAAGCCATAGTCACTGATGGAACCTCTGTGGTGTGGCAAGATGACCCACTCTACTGATTCTCCCTCTAAGCAATGCTATAAACAAGCAAGCAAGAGCGTGACAGGATTCAAGGTCAGAGTGAAGCCAAGCAACTTCAGTTTGCATGCTTTAGCTCTATTGCCATAGCAAAATTTCTGATACTTTTTTATCAGACCTAGTATATATTTATTACTTCAAACGTTATCTTTAGTGTATACCTGCATTGAAGTAGACGCCCCGTTTTATTTAAAAGAGTAATTATTTTACTGATCGGCCTTCACACCTAAGAAAATTTATTAAAGAAAATATTCTCAACAGTAAGATTCGAACATGCGTCCCCTTTTTCTAGTCGAAACCGCTACCTGATCCGCAGTGTTTTAACCGCTCGGCTTTGAAGACCATGTCTTCAGAGACTGTTTTCTTCCTTTTATTCTTGCTACCCTTACTTTCAATTTCTTTGCACATACACACACTCAAGTATTATTAAGTATTATTGTAGTATAACAATAATGATTATGATCACCGATGATGTGGGTGTATGTTTCACGCGTTCGAATGGCCATACGATCTTGGAGAATTTGAATTTATTTCTATTATATATATATATATATATATAAAGGAAAACTCAACAAATTATTTAGATTGGTTATAAATTATAATTCATTTCTATGAGCTAAATTAGCTCGATTCATCAGACTACACTATATTCGTTCCATTCGGTATAAATATTTTACCCGGAATAAACATTTCTTTAAAATGTAAAGTAAAACAAGTAAAAACATTATAGAAACAGAGACCGTGGAATTATCTCAGTTGGAAATCTCTAGACCAGTCGAGAAGAGGTCATCATTTTTGGATAGTGACCATAAAGTCATTACATGCCCACTCACAAGCCCATGGATACGTATATACGTGTAACCCGACATATTATCACATTTACGCATACTTATTTATATCCACATACACACATGTCTATACATCTACATATGTACATACAAATGCGTCTGTGTTTATACTTACATATGCCCATAGATACACATCCACCCATACTCACATATAAATCTTGCGTTCGCATACTCACATATATATTTTTATGAAGATGGGATTTCCACGCGTATAATTAGTAGTAACATATATTCAAGTATACATACAATTCTCACACATACTCACAAAATACGCATATAGTTGTATACTTACACAAATACATACGTTTATTTCCCTACAGACATTACCGTACTTATATATATGTGTACATACAAATGTATTATTCATACATGCAGTCATCTATTTATATCCACTTATAATTATTGTGTTCACACACTCATACATGTGTGTCATTGTACACACAGACACAGACACACACACAAACACACACGTACGCACACACATATATCTATATGTATGTATAAACAACCTTTATAACATATATCTATTAATTTTTTATCTCTGTTCTTTCTCGTCATTTTTCTTTATCCGTACTCCCTTATAAGAACTAATACGCGTATGTATAAAAACCATGTAAGCTTGTATATACATACATGTCCACTCGTCACCCCTAAACGAGGTGGCATGTTTCACATTTCATACATAATAACAAACGTTCCATACATACACCGGCATATATCATTCGGATTTCGAATCAACCTGTACATAGATGAGTAAACAAATCAATAGATGAGGGTATAATCATTTCAAGAGGGTGCAATCGACCACATCCTTAATCCAAGATTAACACAACTTACATACAATCAGGTGTCTCCATATACACGATAATTATATATATATATATATATATATATATAATTATCAAGATGGCAAGAAAAATGATAGAATTATATATGATTGACTTTTGAAGGATTCTTAGCTCGGCCAACACATTTCGAATAATTAATAATGACCGAACATCATAATTTAGGAGCAGGAGAATTAAAATTATTAATACATATGCCATGTATATTGACCTTTACCGAGAGCAAGTATGGAAGCATGTTTTGTCCATGAATCTTGGTTATTCCGAAGGTTTGGACCGATAAATCTTCCTCACACAGTTTTGCATAAAAATAACCATTTTGCCTAAAATCAGAATATAGTATTTAAGTCTTCGGTGACAATCGTTACAAACACACATATCCTATAAAATCACTAAGACAAGAAGTCATTGGGTGTGCAAGAATTAGACGCGTAAACATCACTAAGAAGAGAGAACAAAAGAAGAGTAAGCAGAGAGCGATTGGCATTTGTCATATACAAATAAAATGTCGTTGACTACATTTGAATTTGAACAAACATAGTCGACTTCATTTTAGTGTAATTAGAGGAATAGTGTTGCTGGGATCACATAACGTTGTAAAAATAATATATCTATATATGGGTACATAGTCGGCATTCGATAGAGAGAAAAAATGTATGACAGTATTTTTCGGAGAGGTTGTTTGTCGTATATGTGACTTTACAAAAACGTTGCATTTAAATTTTTGAAGTTTAAACTTGGCTGGAAAACGTGGAGCCGGAAGTTAGTTCAACAAACGAAAATAGCGAGAAAAGAAACCGTTAGCATAGAATTTGCGGTTATATCTAGCCAGCTCAACTGTAAATTGTTGAGATTCGCAACGCCATCTCAACGCATAAAAGTACAGATAGACAACTTCACCGCGATGGAATAGTGACTGAAGCTGAAACGCCAGGTTTATAATATTACTGATTCTTTATTTTATGAAGTAATTCAAGATAAATAACAGAAGATGTAGACCATATGTGGCAGCAATATTCTAAGCATGGAAAAATGGTAGACTTATATATATCAAAATCTAAATTTAAACTTATTTATAAATGGAACTTTGTCTGTGTGTATGTGTGTGTGTGTCTGTGTGTTTGTTCGTTACCTATAGACTCCGAAACGGCTGAATCGATTTTTTTGAAAATTTACACAGTTGTGCTACAAGCGTCTGCGAGTGTTCTTAGCTAGGTTTTGTGTCGAGGTACCCCCGACAAATATCGAAAATCAATAATCTAAAAAATCTGGTTATAGAAGGAGTGGTCCGATTTTAATCAAATTTGATTCACTCATAGACAAAGACATAAAAAACGATATTCAGAAGTTTCAAGATTACAGTTCTTACAATAGTGCAGAAAATCGATAATATCTCCGATATCGAAAATCGATACTCCCGATATTCTATGGAATCTGATCTAAAACCGATATTCAGTCATCAATATGGCTCATTTTCTCCAATTTTACTCCCTTTTGGTACGATAAGTTTTCATGGACTTACTTAGGTTAGTTTATTTTTGGATGACTTATTTGACTCCGATAGTGGAAATCGATACCTTGATATCCTACCGGGTCTGATTAAAATCAGTTTTTCAGCCCGTTTATTTTAGTTTTGGCTTCGGGTTTGGCTCTAAGTAGGTATAATTGTAGTTCTTAGTCTCAGCCATGATACCATTTACTCAGAAGACTTATTTAGCCTTCAAAATTCAGTTTACGACGAAAAAAAATTAGTTGATATCGATACCAGGAAATCAAAATTTGACTTATATCCATTCATTTTTCTTTCAGTCTACGGTTTCGCTTTAACTGGAAACAACTATTGCTTTTTAGTCTTTTGTGCCAACATCCAAAGAGTCTGAGCTCCAGGACTTTGGGTTAGTTTTAAAGCTTTCATTACACCCGAGAAACGCCGGAATATATTGCTAGTATATATATATATATATATATATATATATATATGTGTGTGTGTGTGTGTGTGTGTGTGTGTGATAGAACGAGATACTTACTTGCTACCTAGGATTTGATCACACCGGTCTCCTTAAACAATAAAATAGGCTGTGCCAAGACGTTTCTTTACATAATCGATAGGCGGAATTTCCCCTGAAGGGTAGGGAAATCGGTGTGGTCGAAACCTAGGTAGCATGCAAGTGGTATGTGTTTCGTTCTATGACATTTGAATTGGTTGTGCATTGAGCACTCTTTTGATCTACTGTCGTAGATCCTAATCAAGGATAAAGATCACTTCCATTCTAGGACATACAGGTAGTTGTCTCAATGTTACAGCAAGCTACCTTACATGTATGGTCACCTAAAATTCATAAAGACGGTATTCCGATCAGGCTAATTGTTAGCAGCCTCGGCTCAGTGTGCCGCCCTCTGAGTCGCTTCCTTGTAGATATAATATAATAGATAGGAAAAGTCACCTTCATATGTTCGAAACTCCGCCCATTTCGTGGAATTTATCAAAGATGCTTCCATCCAATTCAACCAGATGGTGAGCCTGGATGTGGTGAGTTTGTTTACCAAGGTACACACAATGGAGGCACTATCGGTAGTTAGGGACAGACTGTTCTCGGTCAGTATAAGCAGTACCTTACGACAAAACAATTATCCAGGGTATATGACAACAACTCCAACGTACATGGAAGGGAGGGTGCATGAGGATAACAACTCTCAGAAAACAGCCTCGGTCTCTCAACCCTATGTGAAGGGGTTATCGGAGAAAATACAAAGGATCTGTGGTCCAGATAACATTATAATATTAGGCCGTTCTTCAGAAGTAGTTCAACACTTCGCAGGTACCGCTCTCGAGTAAGACACCATTGCAGAGGAGGACATGACTAAGGATTGTGTGTACGTCATTCCATATTGTTGTGGAAAGAAATATAAAGAAGAAACAGGCCGCCCTCTTAAGGTAAGGCTACAGGAACATTGTAAGGCCGTAACAAGAGTGAAGATAGAAAAATCAGGCGTAGCTGACCACATATGGAGGGAGAAAGAGTCCCAAAAATTCAGTTAAAGACACATGAATATAGATGTTGGTTAGTTCCTGTTACTTGACTCACAGTTGTGAGTTCAATAGCTTACAGCAGTGGTGAAAAAGTAACTTACAGTGTTAGAGGGAGATAACTCATGACTACCAAAAGAGGCACTGCTACGCAAGAAATGGAGTTCATATACCCCAGTGAGTGCAATAAAGGGTTCGGTTCGAAACTTCTAGCATCTGAAGAAGGCCGGAGCGTACAACGGCCAAAACGTCGTACAGATGGCAACAAAGAATAGAAAAATAGTCCGAATATATATATATATATATATATATATATATATATATATATATATATATATAGCTACACATTGCGTTTTGTAAGTGTAAATATGAAAGGATGTGTATATCAGTGGTACTTGGGTGTACATAGAACAGTTTTAATTAAATATTATACATGGTCTGGGGACTAAACAATGTTCTCATTTAAAACGTCAAAAAAATAAAATAGGGACAATCCGAACGTGTCTAAACTTGAAATGCGAAATTAAACTATGTGTAAAATTATAAAAGCGAATTTTGCTGGTTGAAGTAGAAACAAAATAATACAGACAAGAATATCACAAATAGAATAACAGTTTCTCGAAGTTCTTATATTTTGCAAACCGATGAATTTAACTAGAATCATTCCAGATATCATTCGAGGAAATTTACTTGTTTATACACGCCCCCTCTACATGAGATGCACACACAAATTGACAGTCATTACATACAAGACGTACGATAGATAAAATAGATTTGGCACGCGATATTTAAAATTTATACAAAACTACCACGTAACTTTCTAAATAATGTTATTTATGTTATTTATAATGCTACTTATAATGTTATTTATAAATGGACACGCAATGTAATGATGTTACTATTTGATGAAATCGATTTAAGCAAAAACAAGTAAAGCAAAAATCACTATAATAAAATAAGAGTAAATTTGCACCATTAAATTCTTCGACAGTGTGCATATAGAATGTATATTTATGTAAAAATAAAATTTAAATTTATAAGTCTAACAAAAATATTATTGTTTTCTTATATAATTTTTCTGTGTACACAAATATATTTAAGCTCATTTGATGTCTCGTCTGTCTCTTTCAATTAAGTTTCATTTGAATGAAAAATGAAGAGGCTGATTTATATTGGTTTTTCCACATCATTTTAATAAAAAATTCCTTGCCCGCATGGAATAAACTCACAAATAAATCTTGGATTAGCAAGCGTGTTTTAACGATGGATAAATTAAAATTTCCAACAATATTTTCACTGTCAAAATATTTCTGATCGGAGTTTAAACATATATTGATCGATTTGTCCTTATCAAATGAGTCGCCAGAAGGTCAATAGTTTGAATAAATTTACTTGTGTAAAAGTAACAATAAAACACATAATGGATGGAAATTTTCATCGATCCAGTCAAAAGTAATTTATTGATTAATGTGAAAATATTATATGGCTATACCTCAAGTCATTATCAATACAGTAGTTTTAGTATGATATAAGGAACTATTTTTAACCATAACATGAATGTATTGACTAGTTACAATGTATTGACTAGTTGCTATGACGAGAAAATTATATTGAATTTTATTCCAAAACATTTGAATAAGTTAGGAATGATTTATTAATGTTCATAAAAGACCTGGTAATTGAAGCTTGCACGCTCATCCAAAATTATTCTGATGAATACTTTACTCTGAATGGAAAATGGTATCAAATTTAGAATAATAATATATTTAATAATTTATTAAAAAAATAAAAAACAAAATATCTTATATCTGAATCAATTACTAGCAATTATTTTAAAATTAGTTTTGATTAGAAGTTTTGGTCGATAACTATGCATACATTTTATTTGGAACAAAAGCAAATAATTCATGAAAATTTCTAAGACAATGTGCTTGATTCTGCTTATGAAAACAAATCGCCATTACTTATGTTATATATCGACAAACACGCATATATATAAAAATATAAGTTGTATTTTTATTAATGACGATGAACCGTGTAGCACAGGGAACAGAGAGTGAGAGAGCGCGCTTCTAAGGGGTCGACGGGGGAGTGTCGCCGTATCTGTTGCTCCTCTGGTCTGGTCTGGCTCTCTCGTCTGTCTGTCTCTGTCTGTCTCTCTGTCTGAAATCCGTGCGCCGAGGTCTTTTTATAATCTCCAAACCGGGACTTCCGGATTTTGCCTCGCCCACGCACGCTCACGTAATTCTCAGAGACACCTGTTCTGTCTGCCTCTTGTAGCCATTTCCGCTACTGCCGGAAATAAGGTCAAACAAACATCCGTTCCTTTCAACGACCGGAAAACACCCCCGCTTGCATCAGCCTTTCCTCGGGTGGGACCAGATTGTTATATTACATTTATATGAATATATAAATTAGCATAATATCTAAGTTCTTTATTTATATCTATCTATCTATCTATCTATCTATCTATCTATCTATCTATCTATCTGATTCTTTCTTTTTATGTCATTCTTTTGTTATTTCTATGTATGTTATTCTTTCTATATACGGAACCCTTTCTTTTTATCTATATCCCTTCTATGTAATTCTTTCTTTCTTTTTTCTTTTTTTTTCTTTTTTTATTTATGTGACGTTATATCTATCTATCTATCTATCTATCTATCTATCTATCTATCTATCTATCTCATTCTTTCTTTCTATGCTATTCTTTTGTTCTTTTAATGTATGTTATTCTTTCGGTCTATGTAACCCTTCCTTTTTATCTGTCCTTTCTATGTCCTTCTTTCTACCTATGTCATTTTTACTTTCGGTTTCTTTCTTTCTTTCTTTCTTTTTTCACTGTTCTATCTATCTATCTATCTATCTATCTATCTATCTATCTATGCCATCATTTCTTTCTTTCTTTCTTTCTTTCTTTCTTTCTAAATTATCTACCATCCATATATTTAATTCACATACAACTGTATTGGATAAAAAAGTCGTTTCATCAGTTTCACTTACTAGTTGTATAGATAAATTTCCCGAGGCTTTCTTGTCAACAGTTAGTGTTATCTTGCGCCTGCAAATTTACAATATAAAAATGTTTTAAATATATTATTTTTTCTACTTTAAATGTCATTTATGTTTGACAAAAGACTTGGTTGAAATCAGAAAATTATCTTTTTTACTTTCTTGTGTTATTTTTGTGTCAACTTTCCGAGTCATCGAATTTATAAGAAAGTTTTTTAAATATGTAAAAGTTCTTTTTTTAAGGTTAGTTACTCTGTTTAATTTGATTAATTCCTGAATTATATAAAAAAAACAACCAGAAAAACAATGAATGTACTTTAAAACAATGCCTTTTATTTAAAAAATGATGTAAGAGAAATAAATAAAATAAGTTAAATAAAATTAAAAAGAATTTTAAAGAAACTTCCATGTATTTTTACTTTGAATGAAATTAAATTTTTGCGTGTTGGTCTGAAAGCAGTTAAGATTAAAATTTGAATCGAATTCCTACAAATTAGATTCTCCACTGCTTTCGGGGTTCAACATCTTAGAACTTCACAAAATTTTTCCTTTGCTAAATAAATTTTATTAAAATGCGTTAATCCTATTTTTATTAACCAAAGTTCAATCAAAATGGAATCTTCATATTAGAGTTTCTATGTACGATTTCTACTACGCAGACAATTCCAATCGGTATTCTTGAAGTTTTCACCAAAATTCACCAAAATTTTCTCAAAGAATACAGAAAATTAATTAATCTATGCACATTTAAAATTGTGAATATCTTTTGAGTCTTTTGAGCGTTTTCGAGAATTTTTTGTTATATTTGCTTTTAATTGTTTTGTGTAAACAATATTATCTTAGACTTTTACCATCTTTATTCCCGATAAACTATAGTTACTAATATATTCTCGGTTAGATCAAGAATCTATTCTAAAACATTCTGACGTTTAGTCAGATTTTGGAGAGTTAGTTGGACTGAAAACTTTTCTGTACTTCATATTACTTAAAAGTGATATTATCGTTGAAAAAGAAACAAGATCGACAAGATATTAAGAAAAAAATAATTAATTTTTTTTCTAGAGAAAATTATTTCTTATAAGTAATCAGCTTATTCAATTTATAAATTTTTAAAAAATATGAATTAATTTTGTGTTTGATGTTTATTCTATAGAAATACCAAGAGTCACTTTGAGATAATGGGTTACAAAAATAAGAATCAAAGTTTATGATGATATGTAGGTCAACGTTAGATATAAATATGTTAATATTGTGACGGGAGAAGCATCCTCGTGGGAGCCAGTTCCATAAAGCAGCATTTTATTTGAGGAAGCTGCAAAAATTGGACTTACATCATACTAATTAAATATGAATGGAATGACGGTGGTTCACTTTAATGATTGTGATGTAACAGTCCGTGAAGGTCGGAACTGGTGGAACTCAGGAATGTAGTTGGTTTAAACATTTTCCATGTAACTACCAATAGTGCACCTGGAGACTTACAGCATTTCGTCTGTGAGAAATGGGAAGTGCGAGACACCTTTGGATGCTATCAAGACTAGAAAGTGAATGCGAGGCAACTGCTGCTCCAAAATTAACAATTTCCGAATAACGTATTTTTGTCACCTGATATAAAACCATAAATTTTTGGTTCACAAATTATCGACTGTTCATATAGCTGACACTCTAGAGGGAAATTTACAGTCTTTTAGATGTGTCTTTTCTGTTATTATTACAAGGAATAACCTGGGCAAAAATATTATTTAATATATGTCAAAATAAAAGAGCGGGACTCATCTTTATTATTTCGACGATTACATTTTAAATAGCATTCCCCAATATGTGTCCGGTTAGAAATAATCAGCAATCAGATTATTTCGAAATCACGATGCCAGGTTGTATCATTAATATTATTGCCAAATTAAATTAAATATCTTTTGACGTGACGGAATCGATACGTTTATTTTACAAAAAAATAATTAATAATAAGTAAAAATTAAATAATTTCATAGAACATAAAAGTACTTTAATTTTGTACTACCGAAAAAAATAGATAAAAAAATAACAGGAGACATTTGTTTTAAAAACACTGTGAATATTCTGACAAAAATTGTTAGCGAAAGAATGTCTTTATTCAATAGGCATTGGAAATGTATTAATCTGACGTCAAAAGAAACAAAGATTTTCTCATTTGTCCTGGAATTGTTAACAGGGAGCGTGAAAGATTCAGATTAAACGAACTGACTCCGGATGTTTCACGGATTAATTTAGTTCAAGGGTTAAAAGCGAAAGAAGACAGGAATATGGGCGAGAATTTAAACGATACTTGAACAGAATAATAAACTTACCCTTCTTGAAATATTGAACAAATGTAAGAGAATCTTAATGGCAGACGCGATGCTGAAGAAATTGAGAAAAAGATTGTGCATACACAAAAACGGAAGAAAATTGAAGAAAAATAAAAATAAATCCATGTGATAGGCTACGGAGACAATTGCGCCTTAAAGAATTCCAAATGCTACAAGTGTGGGTAAGAGTAAGACAAAACCAAGGAAAATTTCTCACTGAAAAAAACATTATAGACATCGTTCGACGGAAAAACGTAATCGCAGAAATCGAAAGAAAATTGTTATCTGTGAAAATTAATAGTGTAGATGTGAAAATACAGCTAGACACTGGTAGTGATATCATAATAATCAATGAAGCCACATGGAAAATAGGCGGAATGCCTATATAAAAAAAAGACTTTCAAAGTCACAAGAAGTGGTTCAGGTTAGAATTATTTTGTACTGAAGAAATGACTTGTAAAGTCTTATACAGTAACAATTGTTGTAAAAGCTGAGGCTTATGTATTAAAAATACTACAAGCTTATTCGGTACTGATTGGATGCAACTGTTTGAACTACCGGATTTATCTTTAAATGCTTAATGCAAAAATGTAAGTGGACAAGCGGCCATTAAAAAAAGGCAGTGAAAACTGAAAGGAAGAATTGAAAAAATATTTTCTGGATGTTCTACCGTATGAGTTCTTTTCTAAATTCAATACGTATTTCAAGGGAGAAAGGGCCGACGCCAAGATTTAAACCGAAACGAAGTTTACGACCATTTGCAGCATTGAATCAAGTCAACAAAGAATTAGATAAATTTAAAAAAATAGATGTTATCGAAAAGATTAAACTTTCAAAATCAGTATCTCCAGCAGTGTATAGAAAAATAAAATTGTTGAAAGTTAAACAGCGGAAAACCTTTTTCGAAGCTGGATCTGTATGAAGTATTATTATAAATACAGGTTGAAAATGAATGTTCAGATTTTAAAACCATAAGTACGCACAAGTGATTGTATAAGTTCAACCGACTTCTAATATAAAAGAGGCTCCAGCTATATTTCATGCTATTGATACCATAATATGAAAGACGTCGCACATGTTTCGCTTTTATTACTAACAGTAGAGAAAATTATAGCTAGATCGAAAAAGAAGCGTTATCAATAATATTTTCAGTGAAAACTTTCACAAATTTATACACAAAACGAGTTTTCGGTTAAGACAGCCCGCAGACGTCTATTTTTAATTAATGGTTTGAGAAAAAGGAATTTCTGTGTATACAGCAGATAGATTACAACGATGGGATACCATAGTTTTACAATACCATTTTACGATAGAATACCAACCGCTCCAAAAATTATGGCATGAGGATCGGTTAAAAACTTTGATTCTAAAAATACTGAAACGTTAGTGGACACTGTTATAAATCAAATTAAAAATTGAAATAGAAATTAAAAATCTATTATGCAATGTAATACATGATTTACCAGTTACTCAGGAAAAAATAAAAGTAAAAGCAGAACAAGACATACTTATTGCGAAAATAAATAAAGTACTAAAAGAAAGTGAGAAAAATAGACGTTATCTAGACTTAAACGCTTACTCGCTATGTGACTGAGTACTGATGTTTGCACAAAGAGAAGTAATACCTAGTACATTGCAAATGTGGATATTAAATGAATTTCATAGTAGACATCATGGAATTTCAAGGATGAAATCTCTTTTGAGAAGCTATCTATAGTCTATATGTTCCGTCTCCCTTCAGGACGTAGGCGATCATGGACCTCTCATCTTCTTATCCCTTGTAACTCTTAACAATCTTTTTCCTGTTATCCTGCTCAAACTTCTCTCCGCCATCTATCTGCTCATGTCTATCAAGTAATTTCTCCTTGTCTCTCCTTCCTCTTATCCGTCCAGTGAGCATTAGATTCTCCAAGCCTTCCTTCTAATTACATGTGCCAGAAACTTCAACTGTTTTTTCCTGATGGTCAGTATCAGTTTTTATTTTTGTATCCATCCCCACCAAAATCGCATCGTTGCTCATATATTCTGTCTATAGTATCCCCAGCATCCTTCTGTGGAACCACAATTTCGTTTGCTTCAAGTGTTTTCTTCATCTTTGATGTGATTTCCAATATTCTCTACCATAGTGACGGACAGAGATCACATAATAATCCGGTACTTTCAATTTTGTTTTCAGCAAAATCTTCCTGGCATTCAGTGCTCTATTTACATTCTGGAATGCATCTTTGGCCATGCCAATACGTCTTCGGATCTCAGTGTCACACTTTCCTTCCTCTGTCAAAACATTTGTCAGGTATTTAATTTTCTGTATTGTTTGATTTTGGTATCCCCGAATTGTTGTTATCATTTTGAGCGCCTCATTATACAGATTACTATGCATTCAGTGTTCTTGTAGTTTATATTTAGTTCCTTCTTTCCATTTTCTTTAACGTTTTCCTGTAGGAGATCTTGGAGTTTACTTTCTGTGTCTGCTATCAGCACTGTATCATCTGTGCATTTTATATTGTTGAGATTGCGGCCGTCAATAAAAAATCCTGGCAGCTCTTCTAGCGCTGTCAGAATTGTCTCGTTGTATAAGTTGAATAGATCTGGTGAGAAGACACATCCTTGTCTTACACTCCTTTCTATCCTTTTATATCTGCTGAGCTCATTTCCTAAGCAGTTTCTTGCCAGTATAGGTTCTTGATTACTCTAATTTCTTTCCCCAAAATGTCGAGGTTGCGGAGCGTCTCTATCTATATTGGAACAAATTTGATCAAGATATTAGAAAAGTAATAAAAGCCTGAAGAGGTTGGTCTCTGATGGCAAAATCACTTACCATGAAATAGGTATCGCACGTTCAATAAACAGATAAAATTTTCTTGTGACAGACGAAAGTGGCCTGAAATTTGTAGGTGAAAAAGAAAATAATAACTTTTATGGTAGCAGTGAATTTTTACACGAACTGTTTGTCCGTATAGTATTCCGGATGCCACAATCTCGGATAACGATACACAATTTACTACTCACAAATTTGAAGATTTTTGTAAAGTGTTTTCGATTGAATATATTATTACCTCGTTTTATCACACAAGGTCAAACGGACTAGTTGAACGGTTACTGAGTACTTTTAAGAGGGTTTTGAAAAGAAAGTAATGAAAATCTGAGCAAAGAATCACGACAAAAATTTATGGGAGTATACTGGATTACACCAAATCCCAATATATCCACAGGTAATTGATGTTGGCAAAAAGGACAATAAATTGCTTATGATTGGCGAAAAAGGATTTTTCGGGGTATATAAAAATAGAAAATAAATGTAGGAAGACAACCTAATCTTGCCATGAATTAGAAATATGATATATATGGTAAAAGGAAAAAAAATGGAACGCAAAAGACATTTCAATCTATTAAAGAAAAAGTTTACTGAAGAAAGATCCGCAAGAAAAGAAGAGCCTATATAATTACTGTATGATACTTTGGATATACCATCGCTTTAATTAGATGAATGTGTAGTTACGATTAACAGAAAAATAAACGTACGAAAAAACTAGAGACTGACCAAAAAGGAAAAATCTACAAATTTTAGTTTGTTGGCAAACTCGCCAGAAAGAGAAATGGATAAATACTAATAAATGAAATAAAATATTTAGTAATATAAAGAAATATAATTTGCTGGAGTCAGGAGAATTTCTAACAGGCGTCACGACGGGTAGTTTAAACAAGACTTAATATTATAATCACAAGGGATGAGTTACAACAATATTAAACACCAACGCTACCAGAGATATAATGCTCACTTTTGTTGATCAAATCTAAGCATTATTCCACCAAGTTAGTTTTAGATAAAACTGGAATTTATTGGGTTCAATTGTTTTGTTAATAAAATAACTTTCTTTTTTATATTTTCCCACTAAGTATAACAGATTGGTATTAATTCTAAGAACAGACTTGATGAAATCCAATTTAGAAGAAAACTTACTAGAAGAACAGACCATTTATACAAGATAGATCAAATGACAAACAAGATTAATTTTCATTTGTAGGACTAAATGTATTTAGAAGAAAGATATTATCTAAAAAAGTAGATTTCCGGCAAACACTGATAAAAAGAGAATTTTACATTTTTTTATTGCATTTCTCTCACAATTTTTAACATTTGAAATTTGTCAACATTCTTCTTTAAAAAGAAGTTGGTTGAAAAGTTTCTCGCTTAATAATGATTGCATCAATTTTTCTTTTTAGATTTAATTTCAACAAATCTCCGCATATTCAGGTTATATTCACGACTGGCCATAATTATTAGACAAACTCATTTAAAAAAAATGATGAATTTCATACTATTTTAGTATTTGTTGCCAAGTAGATAAATCTAAATTAAAATATAATGGTTCTTTTTTAATACTGCACAATAAGATGTGCATCAAAATTAACTGTTCTGGTGTTCAGTTTTTGTGCTCTCTTCCCCATGCTAGTCTCTTCTTCTTATTGACTGGCCGAAGCAAAGTCTTCCTGGCTGCATTGTAAAATTTTGCAAAGTAATAATAACAAAAGAACCATTCTATTTTCATTTAGAATTATCCACTTAGAAATAAATACTAAAAATAGTATGAAATACATCGTTTAAAAACAAAGCTGGAGTGGGCTAATAATTATGGTCGGTACTTTATGTCTTTTTTAAGGTTAAAAAATTACTTTATAAAAATATTTTTAAGAAAAGAAAGTACATTGAACATTATACATACACTGGTAAAAATTAATTTAATATTAAATGGAAGACAAATATTAATGATTTATTATGTTAGGAAAATCTATGAAAAAGTCACAAATTAGACACATCTTTCGTGACGCATCAAGGAAATTTTCTTCTCTTTGTACAAGTTTTTTTTAAAATTGTTATATATATATATATTGCATTTTTACCATTTTTGGTTAAATCCTTAACATTCTTGAAGCTTGTTTACGCAAAAATTATAGCTATAAGGGATAAATTAATTTTTTAATAATTGTAACAGAGCGAGTTCATGCGTGTTTGCAAAACCACAAGGATCATAGTTACATTAAATTTGCCTTCAAAATTCACTCCTGAGGATGATCTCGGAGGAGATCGAAAGTACTTGTGTAAGGAACAGCGACGACACCTTCTTTGATGAATTTCAACGTTGGATCAAGAAGCTAATTTTTTTAAATCGTATCACCCCGAACAAGGCGGTAACGCCACTGACGTGAAGGGGTCTACATAAGTGTAAAAAGATTAATTAGAAGAGAGTGAAGAGGAAGACGAACCAGCTAGAAAGGACGCAATAGAAGCAATAGAAAAGAGCAATAGAAATATGTGAATGCAGGTGTGATGACAGTTTCAAAGGTGGAGAGAAAGGAAATGATATACGGAGTGGGGAAAGAACTAGAGTCAAGTGGTTAATAGATGAGTACTGACCTTGCATTTAAAATCCTGGAGGTTGTAGCCGTCAGGAAAGCAAGAATATGGGAGCGAGTTCCACAGGCGGGAAATGCGAGAGGAGAAGCTGCAGGAGTAAAATTGTCGTCTGCATTTGGCTAACCTAACTGTGAATGAGTGGGACCCAGTTGCCAATCTGGTTGCACGAGGAAACACCTGTTGAGGAGACACCAGTAACTTAAGTTCGTTGGAGCAGAAGCCATGAAAGTATTTATAGAATAGACAAAGGGAGGCTACATTTCGTCGGTGGGGAAGTGGCTGTAGTCGAGCCGCCAAGTCAGTACCTATCACATTACTGATTCTCCTTTGGAGCATGTCGAGAACACTGAGATGAACGGCAGGGGCGCCTAATCATATATGGCAGCAGTATTCCATGCACGGACGAATAGTTGATTTGTATATATGCAGGATGGATTCAGGCGAAAAAAACATCCTGGCCCGACACAGTGACCCAACCTTCTTACCAGTGGATTTAGCTATGGACTCGATGTAGTGGTTCCATTTGAGATCAGAAGAGAGGATAAGGCTGAGGAGGCGCAGTGTATTGCTCTCAGGGAGAATCGCTTGGTCCATGCTTATGGGAGGCAAGAGAGGGTGTCTGTGATGATTGACAGACAACAGCTTGGTCTTAGATGCATTGAAATTGTCAAGCCGTTTTTCTTGCCCCAATTCACCACAGAGTGTAGATCCCGTTCAAGGTCAGCAGCGAGATTATGTTTGTCCGCCACGGCGGGTTTCTTACTGATGCGGGAGTAAATTGTGGTGTCATCTGCGTAGATGCCTACTTGGGACTTGATCTCATATGGGAGGTCATTGATGGAAATAAGGAAGAGCGTCGGGCCCAGGATAGAGCCCTGTGGGACACCAGCATTTGTGTTGTAGGATGAAGAGGCATGCCCATTCAAAATGACCTTCATTTTGCGGTTGTTTAAAAAAGATTGGATTAGATCAAGCAAGCGTCCGGTAATGCCGTAACCCCGTAGCTTGCATAGAAGGCCAGAGTGCCAAACCCGGTCAAAAGCCTTGGAGATGTCCATAGCAACAGCACGAGCCTTGCCTGACTCATCAAGGGACTGGAGCATGTACTCCGTAACGGTTGTGAGCATGTTGGCCGAGGACCTGGCCAACCGGAAGCCATACTGCCTGTGAGAGTAGAGTTTGTGGGCAGTAAGACGTTGAACTATTTCAGCATTAATTATGGCCTCGAACGCTTTCCCGAAAATTGATAGAAGACTGATAGGGCGATAGTTGGATGGGTTCGAGGGTTCACCACAGTTCTTAAATACAGGAATGACTGAAGAGAACTTCCAGCATGCAGGAAAACAGGAAGCAGAAAGGCAGTAGTTATACAGTTTAGAGGGGACAGAGGAGAGTTCAGGAGCATACCTCTTAAGGACTATCACCGGGATTCCATCACCACCGCTCGCCTTATAGGGGTCAAGTTTCGGAAATTACTCGGAATACTACTGTCGGGGTAATATATACGTCGTACAGTTTGGCCTCAGTTCTAATAGGGGAGTCGGGTGAGGGTACTCCAGATGAGTCAAATGTGGAGTTGGATGAGAATCTGCAAGCAAAGCACTCAGCTTTGTCTGCAGATGACGTGAGAACCTCAAATTCATTGATTAAAGGAGGTATTGAGGATTTGCTATTGTTCAGCACCCGTTTGCATAACAGCCAATAGTCCTTGGAGCCGAACTTGCAGTCAGCTATGCGCTGTCGCATTCTCTCAGCAAACAACCGTTTGGCGTCATTCAGGATTCTCTTGCACTCATTACGAGCAGACGTGAATAGGCGCCTATTGTGATCAGATGACTGTCTCAGGAATAGTCGGAAGTAATGGTTCCTGTGGGTAATGGTGTTAAACATCGTAACTCACTTCTCACATACAAGAAAAGAAAAAACAACAACCGAATTCCCATGGTTTTTAACCACAATCAATATTTCCACACACTTATCAATAATTTAAATGATTACAAGAACCTCCAATCAAACAAAAAATCAAAGATATTTTCGATAAACCACCCATAAATGCAATGAAACAAACACCCAACCTATCAACTATCCTCAGTTCTACCAAATATCTAAAAAATACAAACCTATCAGGGAATTTCAAATGTCAGAAACCCCGTTGTTTAATTTGTAAACATTTAGTAAACGACACAGTATTCTCTGTACCCAACACCAAAATCAAATTGCACCCACCACGCCTCACCTGTGACAGCCAAAACATTATATATTTTCTCTTCTGTTCAATATGTCCAAATAGTGGATATATTGGTGAATCTGGTAATAGCTTTAGATTTCGTTTCGATAATCACAGACTTAGCATACGCTAGAACAACCAATATTCCCCAATAGCATTTCATTTCAATCAACCGGATTACACTTTAGAAAATTGCAAATGTTTAGTAATAGACTCCGATTTTAGTTCTACACGCAGAAAGAAAGAAAAATACTGGATTATAAAATTAAATACACACAAGCTAGGGTTAAATAGGGACTTAGGTGTTTTGAATCTTTACAAATATTTCAATAGCTAAACATTTTTTAGATACAATTAAAAATTTTTCTCTAAAACAAAACTTATAAGTATCATTAAAGATAGGTTTAAGTTTACAAATATTTTTAAAAATCTGTCGCTTTCTGCGTCACTTGACTGAAATATAAATAATACAAATAAACAAATACTGTAAAAAAATACATTTTTAAACTTACAACTTTTCAGTAGTTTTCCTATACATATTAAGACAGTATACGTGGATCATCACTATGTTATATATATATATATTGTTTTCCTATTATATTTTAGGTATGTATGTATTATAATATGATTATATACAAACGCAAAGAATATTTTATTATATGGTAAACGTTAGTAAATAAATTTAGAAATTAATACATCCAGTAAAATTTTGCTATATACCCATTCGTGTATTTAGAGGAATAAACGCTAAAAATTGCAAATATATCGCATTTTATTTACACATTTCGTGAAACATTTTAGTAATTTGGTTTCATGACATAGAATATTAAATGAAAAATGTCTTCTTTCATTGTCAAAATTGTTTGAAATTTTATGAATTTAATTTGATTTTTGTAAGATAGTATTAAATAAGTAATTTTGTAAGAAGAAAGATACCTGATGAAAAAAATTGCTAGAAAGATTTAATAATTTATTAGGAAGAATTCAAAAAGCGAGAGGTGAATTGCGCACAGAGAAAGTGTTTCGGTTTTATTAATACTTGTCTCCATTTGATGATAAATGTATGACTTTTCCAGGCATGAATATACAAAAAAAAAAAAAAACAGTTTCTAATAAAGTTTCTTTACGGAAAATATCTATTTATGTTAATAAGCAATAAAGTAGACAAGTAATATAGTTAAGCTGAACATATGCTTTACAGTCGAAAGTAGTGCGATACCTCAATACAGTTATTATATAATATCTTGCTTGGTATAAACTTTCGCCTAGTAGTTTATTCACATATTTTTGAAAAATTTAACGAATCGAACAGGAATTAAAACACGGCACAACGATTTCTATGAACCATTATCCATTAAAACGGTTACCCTATCTAAGTACTGATTGGGCACGCCGTTGCTTAATTTCGGAGATCGTACAAGAACTGGTGTTACACCGTCATAAACCTGGGTCACATCCTGTGTATGAAAATGTTTTTGAGTAACCTGCCGGTAATGTGAATTTTTCTGCCATATTTGAAATAAATAGATCAGAAGAAAAAGGGGCTCATTTAATTTTCTGTTCAGTTTTCTGTTACAGCAGAATTTGAAAGAACCCTCTAGTTCTCCCAATAACATAACATTTAAACACTTCCTATAAGTCCGGATGTGTTTAAATATTATGAACGACTGTGATATCAAATAAATACGGTTTAGTATTTGTCCACATGCTCCTTTGAACGAAATAAGGCCCAAGACCGAATTTAAAGTATGAAAACAACACATTCATGAGATTTGGGAAAAACCTGCTCATCAGAAATAGATGATTTTATTCAGACATAGTAGGCACAGAAAAAGCGAGAAGAAAGGAGTAAACATAAACTTCAAGAAACTGAATGCATAGTCATCAGCAAAAAGAGTAGCCGAAAATTCTAACTACAAGTCAGGAATACTAAATTCAAGCAGGTGCAGAATTTCAAATACCGGGGAAGTGACGGACAGAGGACAGAAAGTGTGACACTGAGATCCTAAGTCGCATTGTCATGGCCAAAATGCATATCAAAACTTAAGCAAAGTATTGAGACACAGGAAAATTTCTGAACTACGTAGAGGACTGGAATGTGATGTGATATCTGCCATCCTATTTTGAAGAGAATGCTGCACAATCTCCTCAAAGATAAAGGAGAGTCTCGAAGCAACAAAAACAATAAAAAAAGTACTGAACTCTTAGTGATATCTGCCATCCTATATGGCAGAGAGTGCTGGACAATCTCCTCAAAGATAAAGAAGAGTCTGGAAGCAACAAAAACAATAAAAAAATACTGGAATCTTTTGTGATATCTGCCATCCTATATGGCAGAAAATGCAGGACAACCTCCTCAAAGATAAAGAAGTGTCTCGATGCAGCAAAAACAATAAAGGAAGTACTGGACTCTTAGGTGATATCTGCCATCCTATATGGCAGAGAACGCTGGACAATCTCCTCAAAGTTAAAGGAGAGTCTCGAAGCAACAAAAAAAAAAAAAAAAAAGTACTGGATTCTTATGTGGTATCTTCCATCCTATATGGCAGAGAATGCTGGACAACATCCTCAAAGATAAAGGAGAGCACCGAAGCAGCAAAAACAATAAAAAAGTACTGGACTCTTATGTGATATCTGCCATCCTATATGGAAGAGAAAGCTGGACAATGTCCTCAAAGATAAAGGAGAGTCTCGAAGCAACAAAAACAATAAAAAAGTACTGAACACTTATGTGATTTCTGCTATCCTATATAGCAGAGAATGCTGGACAATCTCATCAAAGATAAAGAAGAATCTCGAAGCAACAAAAACAATAAAAAAGTACTGGACTCTTATGTGATATCTGCCATCATATATGGCAGAGAATGCTGTACAACCTCCTCAAAGATAAAGGAGAGCACCGAAGCAGCAAAAACAATAAAAAAGTACTGGACTCTTATGTGATATCTGCCATCCTATATGGCAGAGAATGCTGGACAACATCCTCAAAGATAAAGGAGAGCACCGAAGCAGCAAAAACAATAAAAAAGTACTGGACTCTTATGTGATATCTGCCATCCTATATGGCAGAGAATGCTGGACAACATCCTCAAAGATAAAGGAGAGCACCGAAGCAACAAAAACAATAAAAAAGTACTCGACTCTTATGTGATATCTGCCAACCTATATGGCAGAGAATGCTGGACAACCTCCACAAAGATAAAGAAGAGTCTCGATGCAACAAAAACAATAAAAAAGTACTGGACTCTTATGTGATATCTAGCATCCTATATGGCAGAGAATGTTGGACAACCTCCTCAAAGATTAAGGAGAGTCTCGATGAAACAAAACAATAAAAAAGTACTGGAATCTTATGTGATATCTTCCATCCTATATGGCAGAGAATGCTGGATAACCTCCTCAAAGATAAAGGAGAGCACCGAAGGAACAAAAACAATAAAAAAGTATTGGAATCTTATTTGATATCTGCCATCCTATATGGCAGAGAATGCTGTACAACCTCCTCAAAGATAAAGGAGAGCACCGAAGCAGCAAAAACAATAAAAAAGTACTGGACTCTTATGTGATATCTGCCATCCTATATGGCAGAGAATGCTGGACAACATCCTCAAAGATAAAGGAGAGCACCGAAGCAGCAAAAACAATAAAAAAGTACTGGACTCTTATGTGATATCTGCCATCATATATGGCAGAGAAAGCTGGACAATGTCCTCAAAGATAAAGAAGAGTCTCGAAGCAACAAAAACAATAAAAAAGTACTGGACTCTTATGTGATATCTGCCAACCTATATGGCTGAGAATGCTGGACAACCTCCACAAAGATAAAGGAGAGTCTCGATGCAACAAAAACAATAAAAACGTATTGGACTCTTATGTGATATCTGCCATGATATATGGCAGAGAATGCTGGACAATCTTCTCAAAGATAAAGAAGAGTCTTGAAACAACAAAAACAATAAAAAAAGTACTGGACTCTTATGTGATATCTAGCATCCTATATGGCAGAGAATGCTGGACAACCTCCTCAAAGATAAAGGAGAGTCTCGAAGAAACAAAACAATACAAAAGTACTGGAATCGTATGTGATATCTTCCATTCTATATGGCAGAGAATGCTGGACAACCTCCTCAAAGATAAAGGAGAGTCTCGAAAAAACAAAACAATAAAAAAGTACTGGACTCTTATGTGATATCTTCCATTCTATATGGCAGAGAATGCTGGACAACCTCCTCAAAGATAAAGGAGAGTCTCGAAGGAACAAAAACAATAAAAAAGTATTGGAATCTTATTTGATATCTGCCATCCTATATGGCAGAGAATGCTGGACAACATCCTCAAAGATAAAGGGGAGCACCGAAGCAGCAAAAACAATAAAAAAGTACTGGACTCTTATGTGATATCTGCCATCGTATATGGCAGAGAAAGCTGGACAATGTCCTCAAAGATAAAGGAGAATCTCGAAGCAACAAAAACAATAAAAAAGTACTGGACTCTTATGTGATATCTTCCATCATATATGGCAGAGAATGCTGAACAACATCCTCAAAGATAAAGGAGAGCACCGAAGCAGCAAAAACAATTAAAAAGTACTGGACTCTTATGTGATATCTGCCATCCTATATGGCAGAGAAAGCTGGACAATGTCCTCAAAGATAAAGAAGAGTCTCGAAACAACAAAAACAATAAAAAAGTACTGGACTCTTATGTGATATCTAGCATCCTATATGGCAGAGAATGCTGGACAACCTCCTCAAAGATAAAGGAGAGTCTCGAAGAAACAAAACAATAAAAAAGTACTGGAATCTTATGTGATATCTTCCATTCTATATGACAGAGAATGCTGGACAACCTCCTCAAAGATAAAGGAGAGTCTCGAAAAAACAAAACAATAAAAAAGTACTGGACTCTTATGTGATATCTTCCATTCTATATGGAAGAGAATGCTGGACAACCTCCTCAAAGATAAAGGAGAGTCTCGAAGGAACAAAAACAATAAAAAAGTATTGGAATCTTATTTGATATCTGCCATCCTATATGGCAGAGAATGCTGGACAACATCCTCAAAGATAAAGGAGAGCACCGAAGCAGCAAAAACAATAAAAAAGTACTGGACTCTTATGTGATATCTTCCATCATATATGGCAGAGAATGCTGGACAACATCCTCAAAGATAAAGGAGAGCACCGAAGCAGCAAAAACAATTAAAAAGTACTGGACTCTTATGTGATATCTTCCATCATATATGGCAGAGAATGCTGGACAACATCCTCAAAGATAAAGGAGAGCACCGAAGCAGCAAAAACAATTAAAAAGTACTGGACTCTTATGTGATATCTGCCATCCTATATGGCAGAGAAAGCTGGACAATGTCCTCAAAGATAAAGGAGAGTCTCGAAGCAACAAAAACAATAAAAAAGTACTGGACTCTTATGTGATATCTGCCAACCTATATGGCAGAGAATGCTGGACAACCTCCACAAAGATAAAGGAGAGTCTCGATGCAACAAAAACAATAAAAAAGTATTGGACTCTTATGTGATATCTGCCATCCTATATGGCAGAGAATGCGGGACAATTTACTCAAATATATAGGAGAGTCTCGAAGAAACAAAACAATAAAAAAAGTACTGGACTCTTATATGATATCTGCCAACCTATATGGCAGAGAATGCTGGACAATCTCCTCAAAGATAAAGGAGAGTCTCGAAGGGACAAAAACAATAAAAATGTACTGGACTCTTATGTGATATCTGCCATCCTATATGGCAGAGAATGCTGTACAACCTCCTCAAAGATAAAGGAGAGTCTGGAAGCAACAAAAATGTGGTTCTACATAATAACGCTGAGGATAATATAGAGCGACTATGTTAGCAACGACAAGGTTTTGGAAAGGATGGAAACGAAACGAAAACATACTTAACATCAGGAAGAGGCAACTGACGTTTTGGGACACATAATGAGGAAGTAAGGCTTATAAAATCTAATACTCACAGGACTGTTAGTGGGAAAAAAGACAGGGAAAAGCAAAAAGTGACATACATGATGGGCTTGAATATGAGCGAGGTTTAGAAAAGAGATCCGAAGTAGAAAAGTAATAAGAGTGACAAGGTATAAGGACAAGTGGAAGTCCATGATCGCCTACGTCTTGAAAGAACACGGTACATAAATCAGAATAATCGTGACCCAAGAAGCGATAATGGCTAATCCTTGCCAACCCGTAGCTTATACATGATATCGCTTTTATTTGGCGTATATACGGTGATATTGCATGTATCCTCAATAACCATTCACTGATTATGCAATCTCCCCAACAATGTAATATACTTACTACCCATACTCTTTGGGTCATTGTCAAGATTCGTACGTCGGGTAATATATGAAATAATTCGGACAATAACATTAGAAAACAAATTAACCAAATACTATTTTTTGTTTTTATTTAATATATATATATATATATATATATATATATATATATATATATATATATATATATATAAACAAATTAATTAGTATTAATATATTATATATATTAATACTATACTAATACTAATTATACTAATTATATAAACGAATTAAATAGTATTAAATTTAGTATTTATTTATATATTCAATTCGTTATATATATATATATATATATATATATATATATATATATATAAACGAATTAAATAGTATAAATAAAAAATATAATTTGAAGATATTCGTAAATAATTGAACAATTTTGATGGAATCATTCTGAGTAATGGAATTTTGGGGGGGGGCGGAAGATCACACCACCAACAATATCCAGGAATTTATTCTTTGGCCATCTTGTTTGTATATTCGTTGCATCATTGCTTATAAAATGACTAAATATAATAGAACCTTGAATAAGTTGTCGCTGTTTTCCAACAGATGGGGTTTCAAAAAAGTGTGAAACCAAAGAATTGGAGGCATTACTTCATGAAGTCTCTTTCTCACTGACGTGACGTAGCTTCCCTTTGTCTTTTCTACAAATATTTTCATGGTAACTTGTTTGACGAACTTTTCCCCTGGTTCCTCGATCACATAGTTTAAGCGTGCTACTCGGTTGGCATCTAGGTTCCAATCTTTTATCGTTGAAATAGTTAAATGTTAGATGTTACTACCACTTCCACACCAACAGTTTATTTTCTTGCTCTTCCTATCTGTGGAATTCCCTTTGTTTACTTGATTCCCTCATAGCTACAATCTCCAAAAAAATAAAAAAAATCTATGTGCAACGTTACTCGCCATTTTCTATCTTCTTGAATCCTGGTTATAGTTTATCCTTACCGCAATTCCCCCTGTACCTTTTTTCTGTTACTGTAACCCCCTGCACACTAGTGGCGGTTCTGCCTTACTTGCAGTGAACTGATTAAAAAAGTCTATATAATTGTCAATATATGACGAGACTATTTAAAAATAAGTAAAGTTCTCTGGATAATACATTAGTTTTGTGGAATACTGAGGTGTTGTACAAAACTGCCTTTATCGCATCGTATCCGCTTTTAAATTTCTTTCTCTCCTGCATTAAATTTGTCATAACTGATCCATACACTTTAAGGTAATTCCACGTTCTGAATTTTTATGATGGAACCAAATGTCTAGTTTTGGAGGTAATTAAGTCATTTCTCCCCCACTATGCTTAGCATTTATACCAAATTAAGCACTGTTCCCTAAATATGCATTATTTTCTAAAACAATATTTTAGTAGTCTTTCCTTTATAACGTAATAGGATGAACAATTCCGTATCACTTCACAGTACTTGATGAATAAATTATTTTATGTTAATCAGTTTTGGGTCATTTTTCTGAATCTAGTTATGTTGGCTGGGAATATTTGGCCAAAGCACCTGCATCTGTCCCCAAGAATCAAATGCAACGCTCTTAGTCAGTATGCCAAATCATTGACCCGCAGAGTCCGGACATTTTGCCAGGGTCAATTGGAATTAAGCCAGGCCAGGAAAGACATGCGTACAGGTCACTACAGGTGAGGCAAATAGAAGCTGTTCCGTGTCAACAATCGACGAGCTCATAGGCCAATATTAAGTAGATTATTTAGGCTCAATACAACGATACTCGTTCAGAACTCTTTGGCAAATCTAAAAGAAATGTAATTTATAACTTATTTTAAACAACTTTCATTCATGTGATATATACGTTCATCTGGCTAAGACATTAAATATTCGATAATTTTCAAACTCAAACTTCAAATAAAGTAAACAAAAATTCAATTATTAAAATTAATTTCCATTTTAATTTCAAAGATGAGAAGTTATAATTACTTACATTATTTACAGTCGAACTAACGTCCTCATCTTTGTTATGAATACAGCGTTTCAAACATTGTGTCATCCGGTCTTTTGTTGATCTAGGTAAACGCCAAGGATTTATACGGGACTAGGGCCTCGCGATTTAAACAAGTTGAACATATCATATTTGTAAGTTCAATCTCTGAACCTTGTAATACAGATATAATCAGATGCTATAGCAATAATACTAGCAATACATGCGATATTAAAAAAATTATATATCATAAGTAATAGACTGACGAATGAGAACAGTCTGATCCCGTTGACTGAATTAAGAGTTTAGTTCTAAATTCACCGAACGTTTTATTGCATCAACAGCCTCGTGACGAAAGTCTGATTACACAACGGCTGAAATGTTGGGATCGTAACAACAAAGATTAAAACTTTATTTAGACAATCAATAATTTAAACAATAGACTTAATAAATGAAACAGCTTCAGCTGAAAAAAAATGGGCTTTTTGCATTCCTTTTATGCTTCGGATGGTTACGTTCCAAAGCCAAGTTGAGAGATACTTTCAGACACATCTTTAATGACAGAAAGAGAGCCGATAACTAAGTTCTAGAGTTGAATCTGAAGTCGAAAGTTTATGACACTACAAAGTAGCTTAGAAAATTAGCGACTTCAAAACAAGTGAAGAAAATTTGTGTCATATCAAGTGAATCTAGAATGGAAGATTAACTCAGTGTTCGAAGATTTGGCGGCAGTTGAAAATCCAATTTGCTTAACTAACAGAATCATGCAGATTAGTTTTTCAGAAAAAATATTTACGAGTCATGACTCGAAAACGTCCTTTTTACTTCGTAAGAACAGAAATGCGTCGATAGTAACGTAGTAAGCATTGCCGTATCAGTGAGCAAATATTATTTTTATATGCTAAACTCGTTAAAATAAATTATTAGTTTGAATCTTAGAGAAGCTTGAAAATAATCGTATCATTTGTGAATCTTATTAAAAAACATTTGCTGCATATTCAGTAGCCAACAGAAGAGATGAGCCATATGGACAAATGAAGAATAATAATTTGTTTAGCTTTTTGTAAGAATCAATAGCTATTCAACAATGCACTTTAGAAGCAGTGTCTGTGGTCACTCAGGTTTTTAAAGTAAGTTGTCACATTATGGGATTACAGTTTAAGGAGAGATGCAGAATTGAGCGCATCGTGATATCGAAAATAAGGTATGCAGAAGTTAGGGGACACTAGCAATATACAATTAACTAATTTTATTGATGGGGAAAAAAGAATATTATTTATATACTTAGGGATATTAAAATCTGTAATCAGTATTGCACAAACTGGTACAAAGAGACAAACACATACACAAAAAATAACAATATAAAGCAATTAAACAAATACCCACTCACGCGTACAACAAAACAATAAGCAATAAAAATAAACTAAACATCTGCATATAAAAAGAAAAATAAACCAAAATAAAAATAAAAATCAACCAATCTCAAATAAGACCACTCTCACTAAAAAAACACTACGCTCTATATAAAAAGGAAAAAAAGGAAAACAGAAAACCGGCCCTGGCGAGCGAGAAAATCATAACAGTATCCTATAACACCTCGAAGTCGGCATGAACCTGCTCAGTGCCAACCTCTTTGTGCTTATCAACGCTCTATCTACACCCCGATATTGAGCACTTTACGATAAAGAAAACTGATTGCCAAAATACATCTTATCACTAAAACCCCAACCTTGGTGTTAATCATAATTAAGAATAGTATATATAGTCATCCACCTACAAGCCTGTTTTACCGTATCACAGCTCATCAGTGTGCCTAGACATCCACTAGATTCCAAGCGGGATCGAAACTCAGCCGATATGGTATCAGTCGGAGTGTCTATCCCTAAGCTATCGCCAGATGAGTGAGTGAAGAAGTTTTAACGTGTTATATATACGCGGTGTATACAAACGCCAGAAGCCGAGAGAAGTCAATTCATGTTGAAGAGCAATGCGTAAATCGCAGTAAGGGTTACTGTTTCTGATGTTTTCCCCTCTAGAGATCTCAATCGGATAACGAGAGCATAATACATACATACATATATATATATATATATATATATATATATATATATATATATATTGCGAAGAAAACTCAACACAAAGGGTTATAAATTCAAAATTATTTCAGTAATGTAAAGGAAAATCGTAACAGCTGTCTCGCTCAGACCGTTGATTAAATATATTTGCTCTGGATAATATTCATTAAGCTTTCTATTTCTATCTAATTGATAATTTATATTAATTTTATAAAATATTTGGATTATCTTCTCCGTCTTCCGTGGTTGTCATTCTTTCCTATTTATAGATTTTTAAATCTACAGCACCAACCGAAGGCATCCTCATATCGCTTGATGTTAAAAAATTATTTACTAATGTACTTGTTGCTGAAGCTATTGACAGAATAGTTAACTCCTTTATAAACAAAATTTAATCAATCAAATCTATCATCTATCAAATCCAATATTTAAAAAAAAACTGTTACTTGCTGCACCACGAAAGTTTCTTTTACGACCATTACGGTAATGTTTACACGCAAACTAATAGAGTAAGTATGGGAAACGCTCTTGGTTCATTATTCTCTAATTTTTATATGTCCTATGTTGAAAACATGTTTTTTAAAAATGTTATCAAATCAAAAAAATATGTCCGATACGTTGATGGTATTTCCTTCTACCTGACGACAAATCAAAATAATAATTTATTCAAATTTGATAATCAAAATTGTTGTTATTAAAATTTTCTCACGAGAGCATACGAGAATTTATCTTCTTGTTCGTTTTAATTCAGAGAACTCCGCAATCTGAAACAAACACTTTGTAACGTAACCAATGGCAACAAAAACAGGCGGATAAAACAATAACATATTTACTACAAAAGTTCAACGCAATTATAAACAGAACGAGTCTTTACTTCCAAACGTCATCTGAAAATATGCAACTCCGACTAATTTAAACAAAAAAATTATCTTTTATGAAAAATTTAAAACTGCTAACCTCACCGTCACTAATATCAATTTAGTTACAAAATCTAAACTGCAAAGAACCGGTGTCGTTTAAAGAAAAAAATCATAGGAACCCACGAAAAGTTATGAGAAAAACTTAATGATACTGCTTTGTCTGTCATTTTTAATGAAACTTGCATATATATATATATATATATATATATATATATATATATATATATATATATAGTGTGTATTTTGGCAGCATTTTTTCATTAATGCAGGTTTCATTGAATAATATAGACAAGTTTTGTCTATTAATTTTGTGTAGGATCCGTTCATACCGTCTGATATACTTGATGGTGATGTCGTTGAAAGACAACAAAAAATCACAATAATTGTTGATTTTTTTATCGGGTCTAAGCTTTCGGCTCACATAAGCCATTATCAAAGAGTAAATATTAACACACAGTAAACATAGAACATTTAAGTTATTAACAATAAAGAGAATTGAATTGAAAATATAAGTCCATCCCTACCGTGGCGGATGGCCGAAGACAGTGACAAAATAGTGGTGTTGTGGTCCCTGGTCTGATTATAGACATTTGAGTACGTTTTTGGAAATATCAAAATTGATTGTATTCAAACCAGGTTTAAATTGTTTTATGTAGATTGCTTCGAGGATTTTTAGATTCTGTTTGTTATTTTCTTGTTTAAGTATGTATGTGTTATCAACAAGCGTACATACAAGAAAAATAACAAACAAGAAAATAACAAACAGAAACTAAAAATCCTCTTTCAACGACATCACCATCAAGTATATCAGACGGTATGAACGGATCCTACACAAAATTAATAGACAAAACTTGTCTATATTATTCAATGAAACCTGCATTAATATATATATATATATATATATATATATATATATATTGTTTTTTTAGGTAGAAAGTAATTTTAGGTAAGCAGTTTTTATGAAACGCTCGATATTGTGATAACGATAGAAGGTTAATTGACTTAATGTAGAGAAACTTGTCACTTGGTTGTGCATTGTAATTTCAATCATACCAACTTCAAAGTTTCGAAAAAAAAATTTCACACGTGAAAATAGTGGAAATATGGTAAAACGTTATGCTATTACATTAACAAAAAGCTATGATATAACACAAAACAACAGATAAAAATTCGTTGGTCAAATAGTAAACTTGTATTTAACTTTGTTATACTCAAAAAGTTTAAAAAAAAGACAGGTGGATAAAACGGTTTTTATATTCAACTTCGTGGACGGAGAAAATATTTACACGTAAATTACACTAGTTAAAATGTCTAGAAATGATCATTATTCAGTTTTTTAGCATGTTAGACAAAATCTTTAAGTTGCTAAGACCTAGCAATGACATCGTCCTTTTCACTCTGACATGTACGTCAATAAAAAAATAAATCACATTTTGTTAACACGTTCTAAAACCCGCTTATAGAGTTTTGTAAAAGAAATAAACATTTGACATTTGTTTACGTGTTCCTACAGCGTTGTTGTCACCAACGACGAGTGGAGGACTAGGGAAGAAAGTTTTATTCTCTCATTTACTTTTTCCCATTGAAGGCATTGTTATATCCGTGATATAGCAACACCGACTTTTCACGGACAGGACGGTTACAAAGAATAGGAATTACAATCATTTGTTTTGAGAGAGACTTTTATATACTACAATATACAGATAACTATATATATATATATATATATATATATATATATATATATATATGCACTTGGGGAAATATATGTACAGCATATCCACACAGCAAAATATAAGAAGGGACAAAAGGAAAAGTTTTACATATTTTGGAGATACTTCATACCTGAAGTAGCCAATTGTTTGACTCCAGATTTACGTCCCAAATGGAAACCCCACTACGAAAGCAACCTTTTTGTTTGGTAGCTGTTTACGAACTAAAAAAACACCTTCATCTCTGTATAAAGTGACGTCATAAAGCGGCCATCATGTGACCCAGGTGACTTACCTTTAAATAAAGGAAGATAAGCGCCTTCTGTATCCCTACCACATTATTTACCCACTTTCGTCTATCAGTCATTAAATTGTGTCACTTGGAACTCTCTACAATTTATCCTGACTTTTAAGTTAATCTACTGAAAATTTATAAGCGTCTCTTAATTTTAACATTTTTGAAAAACTAACAACACTTCTACTTTCTACTTTTCTACTTTTTATAAATACTTCTTGCAAATTAAAATCTTTACATTTGCCTTGATAAATTTCATCAGAGGACGAAACGCGTTGGCTAAAATAGGTTTTTCTTTTGCTTTTATTCATATTGTCTTTTAGTTTTAGTTATATATTGATTTTTTTACACACACACAGACACAGACACACACACACTTATATATATAGTGTTGAGTTGTGATGATGCATAGTGCTAAGAGTATTGTTTTTCAGCGGCTTACTGATGAAAAGATACTTTAGTAAGTAGGATTTTTTTGTAGAATGTTCGATGCGAAGAGAGAGACAGAGGGTTAATGTGATTAATGTGGAGAAATTTGTCACTTAACTGAGCAGTCATGCCGACTTCGAGGTTTTGTGAAGGCACTATTATGATGTCCTCACACCTATTGGCTTATTTCTCATCTGCTTCAGTATATATATATCAAGTTTTAATAATTTCAACCAATAATGTTTGTTAATTTCTTTTTGTCTTGTATGTTTATAATTTTCAAATTGTGGATAAACCCTCCAAGGTTCATGTCTTTTTCAGATACTTTTGACAGGCACACTGATTAAACAAGTACAAAATAATAATAATACATATAAATATTTGATACTTACTTTATTGGTTAAATCTCACACCATTTAACTGACATGAATGACGGCATTTTTGATTCGTTCAAATCCCAGGTCTGTAAAAAATGCCATTATATAGTAAAACAAAAGTCTTCTACACTGATAAGACACGAAGAGAGAGCGAGAGAGAGAGAGAGAGAGAGAGAGAGAGAGAGAGAGAGAGAGAGAGAGAGAGAGAGGTTGTTCTTATGATTTTTTCAGAACTCAGATGATATATGAATTGTTCAAAAATTTTGTTTTTCCTAGCGCTTTCGGCTATATTTTTAGCCATTATCAAGAGTGAATTTTGTTTTACGTGTATCTGAATATGAGTAGTGTTTATGTTTATAGAGTCGTGTTTATGTTATATTCCGAAAATAGTATTATTGCTATGTTCATAATTAATATTATTATCTGTAGGATTTTTCTTTCTTAATCATAATATTTCCATTATTTTTTATCATTATTTTCATGTAGATGATACTATTATATTATTATTGTCAACAAGTAGGTACCGGATAGATTCTAGTAGATCTCTGTGTGTGCTTAAATGAGATTGAACTGTGGTCTACAAGATATAGAGGGAGAGAAAGAACGAGAGAGAGAGAGAGAGAGAGAACGGGAGAGAGAGAGGGCGATACAGAGTGTGAATATAAAACAGTAGAAAAAGTCTTTATTTCAGCCTCAGCCAAATAGCGCCAAATAACAGCGAAGGCTGGATAAATTGAGAAGTATTGAAAATATAGCTTTCGTCTTGTGATTTGGAAGAGAGAGGTGGTCGAATGAAATGAGCCAGAAAAGTTTATAAGGAAAACTGATATTTGTATTTTGAAAATCATCTCGCCAGAGGCCCCAGCGACCTCAGCGACAAACCCTACTCACACACCTGAGCGCTCACCTCACCCTTCACTTACCACCGCACGTCTTATGAAAACATTGGAAAAAATCTTTATCGGATATGACGTTCTTTTCTCTTTATTTGAAAGAGCCCCGGGTTACTTTGCATCGTCTCAGCCAACGTATTTAAAGACGTAAGGTGTCATTACACGAAGGTGGGGTGCAAAATATCTTGCGGAATTATACTAACGTATATTTTTTGTTTGCTTTTAATTGTTGAATAGCACAATATTCTCAAAGAAACTACAACCAGATCAGCGATCAAATAACAAGGTGGTTACGACCTAACACGTCCGGCGATTCTTTGACAAGATGATAGTAATAACTAAAAACAAAAAAAAAAAACAAAAAAAAAAAAAACAACTCTTAATGTGTACTTTCTCTTGTCTGTTAGCAAATTCAATAAGGCTTTATTGTTTGGCTAAATTCTGTCGTCTAAAACCCCGGGCGATTTAGTAGAATATAGATAGCATTAAAAATCTAAAGATGACACTAATATTTTTGCACTAGTCTACCTCTGACATTACTGACAATGTATATAGTAATGGCAATGGTAATAATAGTCGTTAATCTACTGTTTTTAGTTAAAAAAAATTAAATGCTTTCTCTGAAGATAGTTTTACAGGTTCATCAAGTGCAGTAGTTGCTATCACTTTTTTCCAGTATTGATGGGTCTTTCCTTCCAACGCTTTTATTTGAAGTACTGTGGAATGCTCATTGTGGCGCAATGGGTATTGGCTCTGAAGGAGGAAATTGGATAACAAGGTTCGAATTTCTGTTGAATTCGTTGCATTCAGTTACATTCAAATACCATTGGGAATGGTATTAACTAACTCTTCTCTCTCCAGCTATTGATTGAATAGTCTTGGTTGGCAACCAGTCTACCGCATAAAGAAATAGCAACCTACTGCAGAAAATAACTTCTACCTGGTCAGTAATAGACCAGAAGAGACGTAATCTCCAAAGCGTGTATCATGTGTGACACTTAACTGACTGAGTATGCTATTCCTACTGACTGATGTAGATAACTGATGAGAAACAATAGGAGAAAGGTAGGACCTTATATATATATATATATATATATATATATATATATATTATGGACTCTCCCGTCGATTTCGACGTATGAGTGTCTAACTCAGACTGCCACACAAAGGATTGTTTAGAGTGGTGAAGGTTTGTGTAGCAGAATCCACACTTTTTGGAATCGCTGATAACAAACAATCAGTGCAGAAGTTCGCCACAGATCCCATGAACAGTATACCTCAGTTATTTAGCCCATAACTGGAGGGAATGGACGGATTAATACCTTTCCCAATGATACCAGTGAGCAAGTGAATGCAGATGTTCGATTGAAATTAGAGCTCAGCTCACCGATTCCCCTTTCCAAGCCGGCATCCACCGCACCACAACGCACATCCGCCCATAAACTCTTACAGCACCTGGCATTCCCAAGCGGTCACCCATCTAAGTACTAACCAGTCTCAACGTTGCTTAACTTAGGTAATCGAGCGGGAAACGGTGTATTCAACGCGATATGACCCTAACCTCTCTCTCTCTCTCTCTCTCTCTCTCTCTCTCTCTCTCTCTATATATATATATATATATATATATATATATATATATTGTCACTCATTTAAGTACTTTACGGAATACGCGCTTGATAGATCATGTCCCTTTCGATCCATAACAGGCTAGGCAGAAGATTTTCCCACAGTAGGTTGCTATTTCTTTCTGTGGTAGACAGGTTACCAGTGAACACGCTTGGGCGATTATGTGTCTTTTGAATCATGACTGACCAGGTAGAAGATTTTCCGCACTAGGTTGTCATTTCTTTCTACGGAGGACAAATTGCCAACAAGAGTTATCAACTCTCAACCCATATCTTGAGGTGCGAGAAATGACTTAATACATCTCCCGAGAGTATTTGCGCGTATGTGAATGAAACTAATTCAACTGGAATTCGAACTCGGTTCTCCGATTTCTCAATCCAAGCCGATATCCATTGCAGTAAGCGTACATTCATATATAATGATAACTAAAAATTGAAAGAAAACTAAAACAGCCTCAAAGATTCATTTTAGCTTCAAATGTTTGAGTTTCTAAATCAGATTATGAACTACTTGGAGATTTTTTTGAGTGATGGAGAAGATAGTTGGTTTACAGTTCCACCTTAAGTCTCAGGCTTGTAATAATTTGCACTTAAAGAATTTACGACTTTAAATCAAACTGTATTTGTGCAAACAATGTCGTGAATTGTGAAAGGGATCCGTATTTCAATTACTGTTTATAACTTTCCCCAACATGTAAACACAGTCGACGTAGATGTGATTAGAATGTGCACAGATGGGAAAAAACGTATGGTAGGTAAATATAAAAAAAATACCCACTCAAGAGAAAAGGAGAGAGAGAGAGAGAGAGAGAGAGAGAGAGAAGAGAGAGAAAAGAGACCATGGGAGAGAGAAAGAGAGCAAGCGAGAAAGAGGGTGTCAGAGAGAGAGAGAGAGAGAGAGAGAGAGAGAGAGAGAGAGAGAGAGAGGAAAATGTCGAATTAAACTATAAAGTTTTACACCCACTCACCTCCATTGATAGCCGAACCTTCTAGTTGAATAAAATGTAATATTGCATATTGGACATTAAGTCTCATGTGATCTTTAAAATGCACAACGATAACGTCGTAATAATAGGCAGTAATCTGTTCGGTGGATTACATCGTCAACCGGGTACTTATAGCTTATTAAAGTAAAGAAATAAATTTCTCAATGTAATCTTATGATTAATATTCACTTCAATTGTCGGCCAGAAATTGTACCAGTATTGCATTGAAATTTGTTTCCAAAGAAGGAAGAATTTGCTGCATTTAAATTAGAATTCTGTAATCATGTACCTGAAGTGATGAGTATCATTGACACGGCACTAATTATAATGATCTTGGGAGCAAGAAGAAGAAAGCTTTATATTTTTAATATTCCAAATATGCTGTACTTTTATTTTAAAAGTGCGAAATCCAAATAACATCAAAAGAAAAGGGAAAAATAATTATTATTTTAAATTATAACTAACTGTTAAAATCTCAAATGATTATTAATGATATGAAGAAAAGATGTGAACAACCATAAAAATTCCTGTTCTCAAGAAATTTATAAGTTTGAACTCCATTTGTCTTATGTCAAGAGAACAGGCAATCGAGAGCAGGTGATTTTCTAGTAGAAGTGTCGAGCTGCATCTACATCCTTTTTACTATAAGCTGTCCACACCGATATTTCTTCTTCTTCTTCAATGTGATATGTCCTTTCAGGATTTCCGCATCTGCCTATCCCTGGGGCCTGTTAGAACGCTTTCTCCTGTTACCTCACTCAAACCACGCTCTGCCATCCACCTGCTCAAGCCCTTCAAATATGGTATTCGCTACTTTCCCTTCCCTTTTTCTCTCTATCTGACCTATAAGTATCAGATTCTCCAGGCCTTCTTTACTCATCACATGTCTGAAGATCTTCAGCTGATGCTTAGTATTAATTTCCTTTTCATTTCCATCCTTTCTAAAACCCCATCATTGCTCACATCCTCGATCCATGATATTCGCATTGACCTTATTTTTGAAAAGACTTTCTATGGAGTATTCCATTAAAACGGATCAAAATTAGCATTAAATAAAACAGAATTATTGGTAGAATTTTATTGATTTCACTATTGGATCATGTTATTTAGTCGTGGCAATTTGTGTTTTTTAACAGGACGGTGACACGTGCCATATAGCCAATGCAACAATGGTTTTATTGAATGAGAAGTTTCCTGGTCGCATCATTTCTCAAAACACTGACGTCAATTGGCCAACACGATCGTGCAACTTGACACCTTTAGATTTCTTCCTTTAGCGGTCATCTCGAAAGTAAGGTTTATGACAACAAGGCAAAAACGATTCAAAAGCTGAAGGATGTGATAAGGCATATTGGTGAGATCGAGGAGCAACTATGCAGAGACGTCATCAAACATTTTGACCATCGCGTGGAGGTGTTACGTCGAAGCCTTGGTGAATATTTGGGAGATATTATTTTTCACACATAAATGCCTTGACTCAAATAACATGACCCAATATTGAAATCAATAAACTTTCTCCAAGAACACTACTTTATTTACCGTTAACTTCGAACCGTCTTAATAGAATTCTGATATATAATATGCCTATTATTTCAAATTAGAATGGAAAAAAGTTCTGTCGCATTTGCAGCTGAAAAAGAAACAAATGCATCGTTGTTTTGGTTCTTAATCATTATATCATAAGCAAGACAATAAAGTCACTAAGATTCAAAGAGTGTGAAATAATATCAGAAAAAGAAAAATATTATTCAAGAGAGAATAATAAAAGAATCAGAATTAAGAAAACAAACGATAACGGTTGACATTATATCTAAATTTTGAAGAACAAAGTTGACAGGAAAAAAAATCGGAAACAATTTCAACAACAGAAATTCACGAGAAAAGAAACTGTTGGCATAAAGTTTGCGAATTCATACAGCTATCCGTACAGCTATTAGAACACTAAAATTGTTGTATCATGAGTAAGAATAAATAACTCAACAACAGGAATAGGTTAACTGTTGTATTCCGTGAAAATAGTATTTACAAAGGTTATTAGTATCCAATACAAGAATAGAGGTTAATCGTCTCAATCGTCGTAATACGTAGTATGAGCAATGGGTACTTCCGGGTCGTCACCGGAAGTCTACGACTGACTTGTCGATACGGCTGCTCGGCACACTCCCCTACGTAGATGCCACCATTACTTTATATAATAATGGAATAGTCCATTATAGCCGAATAGGCGCGGGCGTCCCAAACAAAAATGATGAGACCAAGCTGGCCACCTAGCACTGCGCTTAAATTCGTAAGGTTGTCATGCCAAAAAGGAAAGCTCATCATAACAGTTACCTGAAAAGTATTTATAGAACTTACACAGGGAAACTACATAGGAAAGTGCCTAAGGCGGCTAAGATGCCGTATCACAATCGATAACATTTCAGCTTCTTCTTTAGACTTTATAAAGAATCTCTAAATATATATTAATATTTTAATCAATATAGTTACGAATGGAAATAACATTCTCCATATCAATAGTATAATCCCATCTATATGGTAGATTGTTGATCTCTCGGGTGTAATATCTTTTTTGTGCAAAGATATTTTAACTCGTCCCATCTCAAATATTTTAAACAGTTTTCAGTTCAAAAATGTTACAATAATTTGGAAAGATAATAGTCATTTGGGGGGACAAAATCAAGAGAATAAAGAGGGTGGGGCAAAATTTAAGCGAATTTAGTGATTCAGATGAGTAACACAACTACTGGCCAATGATGGGCTTTTTTTGAAACGTTGTGCAATACTTAAAATTGATGACAGTTGCATTAATTGCTTCCTTTTGGTTCAGCATTTCATGGAACAATACACGTCTATATGTCATCAAAGATAAAACAAAATTCGTCCCTGTTTGAGGATAGATTCTCTTTCTTCGCTGGATTGATTGTACAGAACGCATTTTCATCACTTGTGATGGTTTTACTCAGGAAAGATTTGGTAGGAAGTCTGCTTTTCAATGACAAGCAGAGTACATCCCTTTTATTAAGCCGAGATAGATTCAGATAATGAGAGCACCACGGAAAACTATTTAGTTTTTAAATAGAAAACTACATAAGTCAGATTAATTCTTTCAGATTTGTGATATCTCACTAATTCTTTGGAAGTAATTCAAAAATAGATTGAATGCAGTGAGAATAGTCGTGTTTAAATTACAATTATAAAAGAAAAATGTATGAAAAGTATGTTAAAAAACAGCTTCCGGTTTAAGCTGTACTTGAGAAAATATGAAAAGCAAATGAAAATTTAAAGAAAAGAATATGCTTGTGATGGTGGTAAAAATAAACACGATCAAATCTGTAAAAACACAGTCGCAATATACTCTTGAATTTTATTAGATCAAGAAATTATTAATGTTGACATTATTTTCTTTCATCTTAAGATCATTTGTTTTTCACTATCAGTACTCAAAGTGTCTAATATGGATATTAGTAAAAATACATCAGAAATAAAGAATCCTTCATCAGATTAATTGCAAAAAATGAAACAATACAAACAGAACAAACGAAAGAAATTAAAATAAATTAATAAACCAAAAATAATAGCATTTGATTTTCTCGAGGATGTATCAGGAGGTAAAGCAACAATGACAATGATAAAAGTAATGGCAAATAAAGAAATAACGAAATAAAGAAAGAAAAGAAAAGAAGAGAAAACATTTTAAAAAATATTATTTACGATTTTATTCGTTTTGTCTAGGGAAAAATTTGAAATGTATCTGCTGTTTTCGTTTGTTATGTATAGCCGTCTAAACAGAAAAATAATTCGGTTGTCACAAATTTAATTTTGTTTATCCATTGTAGCCTGATCAAATACAAATAACCTGAAACTAAAACTATACTACTTCGTAATTGCTCAATATGGATGGAACAATAATAAATTTGGTATAATTGAAGGAAATAATAGTTTTATTGGTGCGCAAGAATTTTTAACAAGGATGAATTGTTAGCAATAATAGCATGAAAAAAATTAAATGAAAGTTTATTAAAACTTTAATTTGCTTCCTTTAATGCTTTCTATTTGAGTTGTTTTAATATTTATTTGATTAACAAATGCGAAATTTGCATTTCAGTTTGTAAAAGAAGATGAAACGTTAAGGAAATCCTGAAAACATTTATTTCAATAAGACTGTAAATAATTAATAAATAAATAACCATAGAAATACTTAAATATTTCTTGATAAATATAATTCCTAAATTTACGCCGAATTAATATATTCTATACTATTATTCTGGTCATTTGTATGCATGACTATACTTTTTGTTTTATCTCAGATCAGAGTGTAGTATCTTCCCGATAAATGGCCATTTTGTGCTGGCTGAAAACAGTTAGGCTTTATTACTGAAATATGGTTCTACAGAAGGATGCTGTGGATATCATGGATCGAGCATGTGAGGAATGATGTAGTTTTGGAAAGAATGGAAACGAAAAGGAAATTAATACAGAGCATCAGGAAATGATAGCTAAAGTTCCTGGGACATGCAATGAAGAAGGAAGGCTTGAATAAGCTGATACTAACATGCCAGATTGAGAGAAGAAGAGACAGAGGAAAACAGCGGGCAACGCACTTGACTGGCCTGAGTTGGTGGATGGCAGAACGGGGGTTGCGTGGTGTAACAGGAGAAAACGTGCTAAGAGCCACCAGGGATAGAGAGACATGGAAGGCCATGATCGCCTACGTCCTGAAAGAACAAGGCACATAGAAGAAAATTGAGTAAACGGCATAATATCATTTAGGAGAATGGGTTGAGAAAATTGAGGAGAATAAGGTGTTAAAAATAAACGCCAAAAAGGAGGAAAGACTGGAGATAAGAAAAGCAAGAGAAAGAAGGATAAGAAAAAGAGTGTGAATGAGAAAATGAAGAAGATAAAGAAGAAGTGAAAAAGAGAGTGAAGGCTGAAAGTATGGGGATAAGAAGAGCGCAAAAAAGAAAGAGAGAAAAGAGATTGTGAAAGAGAAAACGAATGAGATGAAGAAAGCAATAGAAGGGAGGGTGAAAAACATGAGAAGAAAGAAAGGTAGGCTGGAAAAAAAGCGATCGAAGACGGGGAAAAGGTAAAAAACAAAGTGAGGGCGCAAAAGTAACTAGGTAAAGTAAGACAAAGGTGGAAAAAGAGTTTTTGAATTTGGAATAGAATAGGAAAAACAAGGTAAAAAGAGAAAGAAAAAGCGTGCGGAGGAGAAAAAGTAGGGAGTAAAAATATTAATGCAAAAGGTGAGAGGGGAAAAAGACTGCGTAAATAAAAGATAGGAGTTGAGAAATTCAAGAAGAGAAGTTGAGAGAGTGCGAACGGGTAAAAGTAGGAGGTAAGAATATCAAGGAAAAGAGGAGAGGGAAAAGAGTGAGTAAAATAGGACAGATAGGGATGTGACACGATAACTAGGCGTATATTAAGGTGCTTTGTAAAATATGTATTTTATTATAATAGATTAAAATAGAAAATGGTTAAGAATAGAAAATAGTTTAAAAACATATTTAACAAAAGTGAAAAAGAAGAGGAAAAAATAAATAAATAAACGCTCTTTCTTTTATGAGGAAAATTGTGGAAGAGACAAGGGTATCCGATTACTGTTTTAAATCCTACCACTCTTCCGGTAAATATTTGACTCAGTGATTTAATGTGGTAAAGAGGTAAGTTCAGAAAATAGAGTTCGGGAGGTGGGTTTTCGAATGACCAGGTCAAAGGCTGTCTTTTACTTTATCTTGACCACACATTAAGAATTTTCCGGCGGAAGCTTTATTAAGATAAAAAAAAAGATAACTGAAATTTCAGACTTACAGTCGCCAATGTTTATCACCGGTGGTCTAAAGCATTTCCGGATTTCCGGATCAATTTTAAATAAATTCAGGTAATTTTTCCGAGTCAGAGCAGTAGAGTAGAGTAGAGTAGAGTGAGAGAGTCAGTTAAGTCAGTCAGTCAGTTGAGTGAAGTGAACCTTCGTTCGTCTTGTTTCGGTCGGTTCGGATTTGTTGATCTGCATTAATTAGAGTTAGAAATAAAGCATCCTTTCAACTCATCCAAGTTGTGGAAGTTCGTTCCTTATAGTTTAATCTTGTACCCCCAGCTTGAGGCTCCGACATTTTCAACAGACTCCCGGCAAACATCACAGCGTGGAGAACGGCCGCCGGAGAAATTGTTCGGACCGTCCGTTGGGGTGTTACAGGGAGACAGATAGCTGAAAAGAGAGTGGGAAAGCAATGCATGACATACTTGATGGGCTTGAACAAGTGGATGGGAGACCAGGGTCTAGGAGAAAGGGTGTTAAAAACAAGAATAGAGAAATGTGAAAGGCCTATGTCTTGATGGAAGACGTCACATAGAAAAAGAAGTCATGTAATGTAAAGGAGAAGGAACGAGGAAAGGTAGGAGGTAAGAATATCAGTAGAAAAGGGCAGACGGGAAAAGGCTGCGTTAAATAGTCAGTTAATTAATATACGAAATACACGCTTGGGCGATCATATCTCTTTCTATCCATGACTGACTAGGCAAGAGATTTTCCCCACAGTAGGTTGCTATTTCTTTCTGTTGTAGACCAGTTGCCAACCAAGTTTATAGAATCTGTCATTCTACTGAAACCCATAGCTGGTGGGAAAGAGACGGATTAATTTCTTTCCCAATGGGTATTTGCGTCTAAGTAAATGAAACGAATTTAAATGGAAATCGAAACCTGCTCTCCGAATTACACCACAACGCACATGCAATGTTTGTGTCACATTTTGCGAAAATAGTTTAATTCAAGAAGAATGATAGATGAAAGCGTATAAATAAAATTTGAACTAAACTGTTTGTCATCGAACAAAAATGAAATCTTCTCAGCAGTCGTCCTCAGTCCTTATTTGTTCTTCTATGTACCGAGTCCCATCAGGAGAAGTGATCATTGCCCTAAACAGCTTTCTATCCTGTGTGGCTCATAACAGATTTTCTTCATATACTAACCCACATATTCTGTTACGACAAATCATCGCAAAATCTTCTACCTCTCTCGCCCTCAATATGCCCCATGAGGTTTAAGCTTTCCTACACCGCCTTCATTATGTGACAAAGGGATTTCAGTTATGTGCTATTTATTTTGAATATGTGTTTTTTTTTCTGTGACCATTTTCTTTAAGACTTCTTTGTTGCTTATTTGCTCCTTCTATGGGTTTTTTAATATCATTCAGCAGAACCAAATTTTGACTGCCTTCAGGTTTTTTTCCTCTTGGGGAAATTCTCCAGAATTCATTGACGTATAAGACAATGGATATCACATCGGATCAGCCATCTTTTTCTTGTTTCTAACGAAATTGTTCCGTTTGGCAGTACCTTGCTTAGCTTAGAATGCTTCTTTTGCTAGCTTAGTACGTGTGCGATTTTTGATGTCGAATTTTCTATCCTCTCATAAACATCTTCTAAATATTTTAAATTCAGTCGAAGCTGAAATACAGAAAAATAAATTGTGTCAAAAACGCCGATTTTTAATGTTACGAAATATAAATAAGAGAATATAATTTAATTACTTTATTCGGTCAAGAACGGAAAAAATGCAGAAACAACATTCAAAGACAAAATATAATTTGCATTAAATTATGTCAAAATTCTAAAACAATGAATAGAGGAATGAGTTAGATTTTAGTAAGCCGACAAAAAATATATTTTCGTTGTCAGAAACAATGAAATTAACAGGCATTGCGTCAGCGTGTAAAAGTTGGAAAAATGAACAATGTAATAAACAATAATGTTATGTCAAAATGCAACTGGCCAAAGACAACAGTTGGTGTTTAGGCCTGCCCGGGAATAACGTAATTGGGGGAATCTCGGCCTAGCCGCAAGTTATATATAAGAGCGGGTTTTCCTGGTTAGAATAACAGTTAGTCGGAGGAGTAGACAAACTCAGGACGCCAAGAGAATTCAAAGAAAGACAACTCCACTGTGCGTGCTTCCTTGGACTACTCGCTTTACAAACTACCGTCACTGCAGAAAAAAAACTGAATAAATGAATGTTTATTTATACACTGGTTGTCAAGTCGATCACTAACATTGGTTTGTAGATTATACCGCATACCTCACTTTGATATATGTCACTCATATACGACAGAATGTTGAAAATTGTTTTGACGTAGTTAGTTTGCCTTTCTTGAAACAATATAGAATAGCAAAGATTAATACACAAGGTAATATAAAAAAGGATTATATGACATTAATTAAAATAAAATTAAAGATGGAAACTGAATAAATATGGGGAACATATGTAAAGACAAGCTGAATATTGTAAGCATTTGAATATGGAACTCTGTTTAAAACTTTAAAGGAAAGTTAAATTCTACAAAGTTAAGGTGATTCGAAACGGATTGCATGAAACAAATAAATACAATAAGCATACAAAATAAATACAATAAGCATACAAAATAAATACAATAAGCATACAAAATAAATACAATAAGCATACAAAATAAATACAATAAGCATACAAAACGTGATGAGACTAACTGTTCCTTTTATACGAAAATCTCTTTTAGAATCAATTTACTTGTTTGAAGTCAGACAATATTAAAATATCTAAAATAAGTAGGACATTTCTTTGACAAACAAAGAAGGTTAAAAAAGAAACTATGCGTGTGTATTCTTTCTCTTTGAAAATATTAAATTATTTTAAAACCTTGCATTCATGTGTGTGCATATCCGTGTAAAAAATGAGTATATAATTTCCTTAAAACTTTACTTTAACGACAATACCGTGACACAGCATCTTTCTTGTTACGGGGTGGCCACCTGTGGAGGTTTCATTTATATAGAACTCACGAACGTAATTCTTAACTTTTATTTTTGAGGGGAACCAGTTGTGTTTCTAACAATTATATTTGTAATAAATCGGAAGTTGCTTCGATAATATTATTACTTTTTTTACTACACAAGTAACATAACAAAAGAAATATCCTTCTGCAATCCGAGGACTTATATTTTCGTATAATTTTTACCAGAAAATACGAACTTCATATGACACACGTGACAAAATAATTTGGCTTCACATAAACATTTTCATGTTATGCCCATTCGTATGTATAAAGTGAAACTAACTTTAAGTGATTTGCATCTTAAGATTATACTGATTGGGTTGGGTTTGGTTTGCTTTGGTTATAGTTTATTTAATGCCAGCAAGATTTCTACAATAGATTCGTATGAATAGTATATGTATTCTTTGTAAGAAGTTAGTTTGTAGATCAGGTTTCACTGAGGCATTTTTGTAAAGAGGGTTTTGTCGAGAGTCAGTATTGTATTACTGTTGTATATGTTTTTTCTTGAAAAATAAATTACTGGTAATATTTTTTTTCTTCAGAAATGTATTGCTGGTATTATTTTCTTCTCCAAAAATGTATTACTATAATTTTTACTATAAAAATCTGTTTTTATAATTTCATAATGTTTTGACCCCAGTTTGGGGTTTTACTATTTTCCCATAGATAGGACCATAACAAATGATACCACGCTGGGTCTGGGGGAACCTGGCAACAACAGCAGTTAAAAGGCGGTCCCATGCTTCTCAAAGCTTCCCAATTAAAGGCCTTGCTGCCAACTGCAATTTATCGTCAAACACAGAAACCGGATGTAGTTTATCGTCATACACAAGATGCTTTATTGGGTTGTGGGGGGGGGTAACCCTCTACTGAGAGGTAGTCGGCATATTCGGAAGTGTCAGTCGATAAGGCGGATAGTGATCGGAGAAACATCGACTTGGGAGTCGGTTCCAAAAAGCAGCGGTTCGTAGAAATCATTTTATTGATAAAAAAAACATGAAAATTATACATTTATAATTATTTTTCTTTTGTAAAATCAACTTTTAGAAATAAAATTTTAAAACTAATTTCACACACCAGACCCAAGAGCAACGAAAATTTTCAAAATGATAATGACGAATGAGGTGAATTATACGAATAGAAAATAGGTGGTAGGAAGTGAAAATTTTCAAAAAAAAAAGAAAAGAAAAAAGATAACAATTGACTCTTGAAGATGTCAGGATTGAAGTGTTTGCAGTCTGTTAAAAAAAGTGGAATTTATTCGAAGAATGCCGTCTGTGCTGAATATTTTTTGCAGAGTTTGAAAGCAGTGTAAGCAGCATAGCTCTATTAGTTGTAAAGGTCTGAACTGTTGGAAGCAATGAATGGATTTCATCTGTACATTTTTAATGGAAATGATAAGATAATTCATGATATTATTGGTACTGACAGACTGTTCTTGACTTGCTGTTATAAGACTTTCATCCGCTTATTAAAAAAAACCCTTGTCAATTAATTCCCTATTTTATTCGACCGCCTTCTGTTGCTTTCTCAATCTGCCCACGGAATGCTTTCTTTTCTCTTTTTAGTTTACTTTCTTGAATTTTGAATCTACTCCATTTATTATTTCTTTTCACAATTTTCATCAGTTTCTCTTTGTTGTCTACGTAATTCAAGTGATTAATTTGTTCCATTCTAACACAGTTTTCAACTGAAAATAACCCACTTCCTCTCAGAGTCCTCTTAAGATACATCATATCAATGTCAGTTTGTGTGCATCATGTATCATTAAGAGTTTTCCCATTTTTTATCTAGTTATTGCAATTCCACGCCCGTCCAATTAAGGAGGCCTGCACCATAACTCGTACTTTGATAACTGATATTCTCATTATCTAGTTTTGACTTCAGCATTTTTCCGATAATTATTATTATTATTATTGTGTTGTCATTTTCCTCATATTTTGATTTCTGCTATGGTCGCACTAGCTACCAAGTCTGCGTGAAGACCTAAAGCAGATCGTAGTGTGTTGCTATGGCTTCATTTCATATTTTTTCTATCTCCCCTAACATATTACATAGACAAAGTTCTCCTTAGTGTGTGGGCTGTAATTAACAAGACAATTTTTTGTATATCTCTTAAGCTGGAGTTTCCAGGGATTCTTTCAGTGTGTTGTTTAGTTCCCATTTTTATCATTCCAAGTGCACCTACTATCACTGGCACGACTCTTGCTTTCCATTTCCACATTTTTCTATTTCAATTTCCAGGTCTTTACATTTTAACATTTTTTTCGAACTCCTTGCTTGCTATGTTAAAATCCGCTAGACAAGACATATCAATTAATAGGCAAGTTGTTCTTTCTGGTTTTTAATGTCCGGCCTATTTGCTTCAATTTTTCTGTCTGTGTAGATGGTGTAATCCCATAGAATTTTGACATTTTCTATTATTATTATTATTATTATTATTATTATTAATAATATTATTATTATTATTTACTTTCGTTTCTGTTGTAACACATTTCTTTCTGGGTCACAACCAGAAACATAAGGTCAGAAATAGCTTCATGGCATTTTTCACTGTTCAGTTTTTGTAAAATAAACAACGAAGATCACACACATTTTACTTAGATAAAGCTTTGTGTAACGCGTGAGCTGTGCTTGTAAGTACAATTTCTTAGAATTTGTTAAGACATGGGCTATCGTAATCTCTTCAATGATTCTATCGGAACCCATTCCAATCAAACCGATTGCTTCAACTAAAATTGCAATTACTGATGTTCTCCTGTGCCGCATTTTTCAGAATTCTACCCTTGTATTTTGACAGTATTTTGAAGACCTTCAAATATATATTACAATCTGCAAGGACTGCTATGTCAGTAAGAAAGCACATTCTATTTTTGTTGCTTTTGATCACGATGTCTGGGTGATTAGCTTCGAATTGTGACTATTTGTATTGTGAAGTCACATAAAATCTCAGGTCGTATCTCTGTAATCGGGTCTGGGGGATGTTTATATCACTTTCTTGCAGTTTTTTCTCGTTGCATATTTTCTTGGGCCATCATGTCGAGTTTTATATTCACCGGTTAATAACATAGTGCCACCCCTTTGCATATTATTATTATTATTATTATTATTATTATTATTATTATTATTATTATTTAATTTCCATCATAATTTGAATTCTGCTATAGTCACACTACCTACCAATCTGCGGAAAAACCTAAAGCAGGTCGCAGTATGTTGTTATGACTACATTCTATATTTTTTCCTATCTCCCATAACATCTCTAACGTTACATAGACAAATCTTTTCTTAATGTGTGGACTGTATTTAACAAGACAACGTTTTTGTAAATCTTTTAAGCTGAGGTTTCCAAGGTATCTTTCATTGTGTTGTTTTGTTCCATTTTTTATCATTCCAAGCGCACCTACTATCATTGGCACGATTCTTCTTTTCAATTTCCAGATTTTTCTATTTCAATTTCCAAGTTTTATCTGTTAATAGTTTTTCGAATTCCTTGGTTGCTATGTTACAATCCGCTGGACAAGCCATATCAATTAGTAAGCAAGGTTTTTCTTTTTGGTTTTTGACAATAATGTTTGGCCTATTTGCTTCAATTTTTCTGTCTGTGTAGATAGCGTAAAGCCATAGAACGGTGACATCTTCTGTTTCTCTAACTGGTGATGAGTGGTGCTTATATTATTATTATTATCATTATTATTATTTCTTCATGTAGAGTATATATTTTTAATATATTTTAGAACAACAATAATGAAATCAAACTTCATAAAATATCTATAAGTATTCCATGTTTCAGTATGACGCTAGAAGAGTATAATTAATTTTGTTATGGTCACAGTATTTATCTCCATCAATTATGAATGACGGTGTTTGTAGCTTTGCAAATTAAAAAAAAAATGGAAAAACTCTGTTAAATGAAAGATTACACGCAAATCGAAATGAAAAGGATGCAATAAAACAAATCAATAAAAACATATAAAGTTTTATAAGTGAAAAGAGCTTTTAATGTCAGATTTCTGATCACATTATCATGAAAATCAAAGTAAGTGTTGTCAGAAAGAAAATTTGACGAGTATTTACTTCAGCACCGGTGGACACGCCCATCGTCCTTAATCCAAAATGGAGTTTTCATTTCATATGGCGTAGATGTTTCTACACGGTGCGAAACATGATTTGAATGAAAGTCGATGACATTTCTCGTCAGAATTTTACAAACTTTTCTATTATGGAATTTTGCTGTGGGCATGCCTCGATCATTGTCAAAAGCGAAGGCTAACTGCAGCATTTGTTAGCAGATATTCATTGAACTACAATGTGATCAGTGAAAAAAGAAGTATATATTTCCTATCAATATCGTTTGTGAAAAGCAATAAAAAGGTTTATATTAAAAGAGTACAAAGAAAGAATAGCAAAGAATAAACTAAAAAAGTTTAAATTATCGTAAACTGGTGGTCGATATATAAAAACAGAAAAAAACAAAACAAAACAAAACAACTAAATACAAAAAAGCAGCTAAACCCGTTTATGTTTTATTTGTTAACGATGTTTGAGTTTTTCCACTTTACGTTAAATCATTTTTTGCTATACATTTTTATTTTTTCCACTTGAGGGTTTAAAATCCATGTTTTATCGCCTTTATTCAGTTTTGTACGTCTTATTTTCTGTTTTATTCCAGTGCTTTTCCCCTTTCAATCTATTTGTTCGAAATCGTTCCATCTTCTTTCTATATATGCAGGTGTAGGGATGCGACAAGTGCTGCTTCCCGACATTTCTGATCTTAAGCCAGACTAAATCTTCGTTCTAGTTCTAGACAAATATACTTACAATGAAGTGACAATAGGTTATGTGTTCAATTTTTGTTTCCTTGTTAAATATTAATTCACAACGATTAGTTCACAAAATGTAAATTTCGTTGTCCATTATTTTCATATATTTTATCGCACGCACACACTATACACACACACACACACACACACACACACACACACACACACACACACACACACACACATATATATATATATATATATATATATAGCCATACTGATGAGCAAAACAGGCTTGAATGTAGATGAGTAACACACACACACACACACACACACACACACACACATATATATATATATATATATATATATATATTAGGGTTATGACTTTTGGGGAAGCAATTGATTTCCTGTATCATAATTCGATGAAAGTTTGTTATAATATGATATGAAAGAAATTATTTCATTTTATTTAAAAAATGTCACCTCAAACGCTAAATTTATAAAATCTTATATAAGTATTACAGTATTATGAATTTCTGGAACATTCTAGAATTTCCGGGAGATTTCTAGAATATTTGGTACCTTCAAGAACATTTTGAAGCCTTCTAGAAATTTATGGATCCATGTAGAGCTTTTTGTAAATTTATGATGTGCATTTTATGGGACTATATATGCTTGAGCAGTGGTTTGGTTATTTAGTTAAAATGAATGGGAAAAGTCCGTTGTGTTTGTGATCAATTTGTTTTATATTTTATTTCAGAGTATAAGCTTCTTGATCGATTAAAGCTGAACTTCCCGGATGAATATGTGAAGCAATGAAAATGTGATCCATTGAATTAAATTTTTCACATCACATCATGTGATCTATTGAATTAAATTTTTCACGTCAAGAAAATGTTGAATAACTGTGTATTGAGGACAGACAGTTGTATACAACAGGAAAGACTGCAAGTGACAAAATTATTCAAATAATGAAAACTGAACTTGAAAGTAAACTTCAACGAGATTAAAAACAAAAACTCTCATTTTCCAATCATGTATTGAATCAAAGACTCAACCAAAGAGAGAATATGAAGAGTCAGAAAGTGTTGAAGAACAAGCCGAAAGAAAATATAGCAAAACCAAAACTTTAAGCAAATTAGTAATTTCTTGAAACTTATCAACCAGCAAAGCAGCAAACTTTTGTCAGCATAAAATGATTGACGTTGAGACAACTTTATAATCTGGTATTTACAGATCCACTGTTAAAGCAGCTGTTAAAGAACTCATGAAAATACTACACTTAGAAAATTAGTCAATACATTTTGATGGAAAACGAATTGATAGCCAAGAAAATCAAGTTTTGTTTTGAAGAATTGCAGTAAAATAGTAAAGTTAGGAGAATTAGATCTTCCAAATGGAAAAGCAGAAACTGTTGTCAAAGGAATAACAGCTCTTCCAGATAAATATGATTTATGGAAAAGAATAATGATGATTGTTGCTAACACTAGAAATGTGAAAACAGGAATGGAATTTTTATTCAGTTACAAAGACTATTTTTTTCAAAAAAAAAAAAAAACTCGAAGAACCACAATTCATTGGCTGTCAACAGTTCTTGACCGAGTGTTCCGCGTAGTAATAGATGACGAACTTGGTGGAAACAGTACACCGCCAGAAATCGAATATCCGTTTATCACTGAACTTGTAGGTAACTACGAACAGCTCAAGAAGAATTTCAAGAATGGTAAAGAAGAGATTCCTGAAACAGTAGGATAGTGTGGTGATATAAAATTTCTATTTCATGTAACTAGAAGATTTCCAAAAGTGAAAAAATATAACTAACTTAAGTAATGCAAAAGGAAATTCTAGGTTTTTACTAATTCTTTTGGTATTTATTCTTCAACCAGAGAAAAGAAACTCGCTATTCGAAAATTGCAGACTCATCTCTCATAGATGGAAGAACCGTTGGTTTACTGACCTAGTCTACCTTGCAAAAAATTTTCAGAAGTTATGTTGGAGGTTGCAGGCTCACAGAAACGCATTAAACTTTATGAGGAACTTTTGGAAGCCAGTACCATCGACAAATTATTGTACAGGAAAGGCAATCAAATGCCGTTAAGATTCTTAAGATGTCGTTAAAATGCAGGAGAATGCCCAGCTTACATTTGTTTTTTTCTATCAAACCACTCTCATTCTCTCTCTCTTTATCTCTCTCGCTCTCTCTCTCTGTATATATATATAAAGAGAGAGGTTTGCCACACACACACACACACACACACACACACACACACACACATATATATATATATAATCTTAATTAAAATAAAAACTGTCGTATGGATATATATATATATATATATATATATATATAACTCGTACCACTCCTGCCTCTCAGAAAGAGAGAGAGAGAGAGAGAGAGAAAGAGAGAAAGAGGGAGTGTGTGTGTGTGTGTGTGTGTGTGTGTGTGTGTGTGTGTGTAGCGAGGCAGCGTCAGGTCAGTTCATTCTGTTTACTACCAGTTATTAAACTTTACCACCAGTTATGAAAGCTCTTGCCGTGATTGTCCTCCTTGACAGTGACTTATTATTTGATTCGTTTGCAATAATTACCTTCTGTCACGCTTGGTGGGGGTTGGATTATTTCTCTTAATATGTCTTAATGTAAAGATACTCAATATTAGCTACATTAATATAGACATGTTTACGTCATTTTAGACGGTGTATTGATATAAGTAATTGGCCGTTATTTTTGACGGCATGGGCCCACTCGTAATTGTATATTGTTTTAATTACGCGAAATATTCCAAATTCTTTATGCAGCTATTCTTATATGTAGATGTAAGTTATTATTTTTATATGCAAGTTTGTAATATTTATTTGTAAGTTTTTATGTTATGCTGTCGCTACAAAATGTTAAAATACTTGAGTGCTATCCAAATACATGATTCGCAATTTAAAAAGTAAATCATCTGTAATTTTGCAGTTATTGTTTATTTATAAGTTATGGCATAGATATAAATTCTTAAATACGAAGTACAAAGTAGGAAACTTCTTAGGGTCTCAGTGTTAAATTGCGCACTAATATTTCTAAATAACTTCCCAGGGAAAAAGAAACTGAAGGTTTCATTCATTTTCACGCAGTCCCCATCATAATAATGCTCAGCTATTAACCCCTGAACCTTCCTCTGCGGTGTGTTTTTGTAGCATACTCGCTTAGATGTTGCTTATTCGACAAAATACGACACAAAGAATTGATGGAAATGATAGGCAACCTCGACATTTTCGGCAAAGATATAAGAATAATCAAGAATCTCTACTGGCAGCAAACGGCCTGCATACGGACAGGTAACGACCTCAGTAGATACACAAAGATAGAAAAAGGCGTAAGACAAGGATGTGTCTTTTCACCGGATTTGTTCAACCTATACAGCGAGAATATTTTGAGGACCCTAGATGACACACCAGGATTTATTATTGGAGGCCACAACCTGAACAACATAAGATACGCGAACGATACAGTACTGATTGCGGACACGGAAAGGAAACTGCAAGATCTCATACAGAAAGTAGCAGTGGAGAGTGACAAGAAGGGACTACAAATAAACTTTAAGAAAACTGAGTGCATGGTCATCAGCAAAAGATACAACCCAAAATGCCAAATATAGATGGGGGATAACAGAATCAAACAAGTCCAAGAATTTAAGTACCTAGGAAGTGTTCTAACAGGAGATGGAAAGTGCGACACGGAGATCCGAAGGCGAATTAGCATGGCAAAGGACGCGTTCCAGAAGATGAGCAAAATACTAACACACAGGAAGATCTCAATAGAAACGAAGAAAAGAGTGCTAGACTGCTACGTGATGTCAGTTCTTCAGTACGGCTGTGAATGCTGGACAATATCATCGAAAATGAGGAAAAAACTGGAAGCGGCCGAAATGTGGTTCTACAGAAGGATGCTACGGATATCGTGGACTGAGCATACAAGCAACGACGAAGTGTTAGAAAGAATGGCAACAAAAAGGAAATTGATGCTGAGCATCAGGAAGAGACAACTGAAGTTCCTGGGACATGCAATGAGGAAGGAGAGCCTGGAGAACCTGATACTGACTGGTCAGATAGAAGGAAGGAGAGACAGAGGAAGGCAGCGGATAACATATCTGCAGAGTCTGATCAGGTGGATGACGGAACGAGGGTTGCCAGGAGCAACAGGAGCAAACATACTAAGAGCCACAAGGGATAGGGAGACGTGGAGATCCATGATCGCCTACGTCCTGAAGGGACAGGGCACATAGAAGAAGAAGAATCTATTTATCATGATCTTGATACGCTTTTGCGTTTTTTGTCTGGTTTTTATTTCTCTAGTGTTTCTTTTTCCAGTCTTGTTCCGATAGGCAAACCCTCCTTCTGAGTTTAGATGGTGGATGCAAAATGTGTGAATTGTCGTATTAATTATGCAAAAATAAAAATAACACTACATATGTGTAAATATTTATATATATATATAGTATATATGTGTAAATATTTATATATATATAGTATATATATAGGTGCGATGGATGAATTGTCATCCAAATTATGCAAAAATAAAAATAACACTACATCGCATTTTAACAGGTATATTCATCAAAATTAAAAAAAAATAATAATTCGAAATACTAAAGAGAAAATTTCTTTAATAAAATCACCATTGGCTTCCAGACGACTTCGGAATAGAAGAGAACAGAAAAGAAATAGAGAATAGAAAAACGTTATATTTTTTGTAATTGAGTAATATAGATAGTTTTATATTTACCCCCATTAATGTTCCCTGTTCCATTTTGAAAGGAGAGGCATGGTTAACGTAATTCTTTAGAAAATTCTAGTTAATATAGGATTTTACCATGAGAATTTGTGTGCTCAATCGAAAGACTTACAGTGCGCACGCGTGTGTGTGTGTGTGTGAAGAGATTGAAAGAAAGAGAGAGATTATTTGGCTACTGGTGACGCGATTCCATGCTGTTTTCTCATACTGGATGTAGTTGCTAAATTCCCTAATGGTAATAGTATTCAAAATGTTTGCTATTATTCACAGATTCCAAACATTTAATCCTTAAAAAGCAGGTTACATTAATTGATTTTGCGTTGGACATCAGCAAATATTATCTACTTTTTCCATCGATACAAGCAACATTCATTCAAGATTCGAGTCGAAGTAACTGACATCACTAAGATTTATTTAGTAAGATTCATGAGGTTACGAGAAGTATCTATCTGCAAATAATGATGGAAGAGCTAGCCAAAAACTGTGCTATATCTGTAAGCATACTTCTCGAAAATAAAAGCAGCATAAATGGCAAAAACTTGGTATAAAGAAGACACAACACCATTGTGCCATGGGATATCATATTATAGAAAATATTAAATTTATAAAATAAATTTGTTATATTTTAGTATTTTTCTTCAGTTTTATAATCTAAAATTGTTAAAATATCATTTTTATAGTTTTTTTTAATCATATCACCCCTGTGCAAGGTAATAAAGCTACTAAGACACTGTTGAAGAAAAGAAGATAAACATTGTTCAAGAGCGAAAAATAGAGAAGTAATCAATAAGAGACTAGATAACGATTGACACTGCATATAAATTTTTGAAAATCAAATTTGGCTGGAAAAACATGGAGCCAGAAGCGAGTTCTATAAGCTAGAAAAGAAACTGTTAGCATAAAACTTACGGTTACATCTAGATAATCCACCTGAGAATTGGGGAAACGTTACAACTAATCTAGTACTGCGCTTAAACTCATAAAAACTAGTTAACACAGCAAAGAGCTGGCCCGAAAAATTACTCTTAAAGTATTTATAGACAAGGCACAAAGAACTTACCTTACAGTGGTGGAAAAGTGTCCTGACAAAATATGATAGGTCAGTACTAATAATATTGCTGATTCATTTTGGATTTTATCAAGAATCTTCAAATATACAACAGGAACACCGGACCATATTTGACAGCAATATTCAAGATATAGACAAATGCTAGAATTTGAAATATGTAAGACAGAATCAAAATATAAAAATGGTCCAGCATTCTTTCGATGCTGATGGGAGGCAAAAATGTATATGATTAAACCGAAAATGAGTATACAAAACTACCAATTAAACTATTTGTCTATATTTCTAAGATGAGGTAGTATTTACAGTATTTACATTATTTGGACTATTGTTCTCATCATTGTTACCATTTGTACGATGTTTCGGTCTTTGTACGCTCTGGCCTTCTTCAGGTGCTAAGAATTTCGAACCGAACCCTTTATGACAATCACTGGGCTATACGAACATTCCTTTTGTAGTAGTGCCTATTTTGGTAGTAACGAGTTATCTCCCTCTAGCCATGTACGTTACTTATTCACCACTGCTATAGCCTGGTATTGAACTCACAACTCTTTGGGTCAAGTCACAGAAACTACCCAACGTCTATATCCTTAACGACACATGGTCCAGTGGATATAGACGCTGGTTAGTTCCAGTGACTTGACCCAAAGAGTTGTGAGTTCAATACCAGGCTACAGCAGTGGTGAACAAGTAACTTACAGGGTTACAGAGAGATAACTCATGACTACCAAAAAAGGCACGGTATGGAATACCCCAGTGATTGTAATAAAGGTTCAGTTCGAAATTCCTAGCACATGAAGAAGGCCGGAGCGTACAACGGCCGCAAAGTTGTACAAATGGCAACAAAGATGAGGACAATAGTCCGAATAATGTAAATATTGTACCAATTAAACACTGTCTCGTTTTTTTAGACTCAACATTTTCCTGCCTTTTAAGGGTTAATCTAAATATTGCACACGAGTTAAGTTTATAAACAAAACAGGTCGGTCCTTTTATCTTTATGTCTTTTAGGGATAGCTGACCAGCTGGATTTATTTTCGATGGCCAGTCGCCAGAGACGCTGGGAAGATGGATTTACTTGTTCCTTAAGTGGGGTCAATGCATTGCAACACGGCGAGAAAATCGTGGGAGCTTCCAAGGCAAATTTATCAAAAGTTGGCAGCTAACTGCCCCTCTAGGTCAAATCTTAGTTAGTCAGAAAACTTTTTTATTGATTTAGAAGAATGGGTTCGACTGCCTACTAAAATATTATTAGAAATATTTTAGATGTAAAACCTGATCGATTTTTGAGGTGTCGGTGAAAACTGGAAGCAAGTAAGTAAAATGTCTTCGTAAAAAATCTGTTTACATTGTTCTCAGCACAGACTTTGTCAAAACACGTCGACCACTCAAAAGCTGGAGAAACCAGACAAGTAGACATTTTCATCACTCACATATCTCTGACACGCGTTAGTTAAATAAACAAACATAGTCACTGTGAGAGGCGAATAGAAAATATTCACAGTTTTGCTTCCTTAAAAGACAGAGAGAGAGGGGGGAGAGAGAGTGATTACTTCTGTATCTTTTTCTTGATCAATACAAATGTTTTATGGTATTTTTACATGGCTTAAAGCAAATCAGATTTTTAAAAAGTCCAATCCAACATGGCGGACGCTTTTTCAAGAATAAGGTGTTATTAAACAGTGAATTTTGAAAATATAACTCTATGGTGACTTTGTCGTCCATGATTGTTTTTCTTTAACAGTTTAAGGATATTTTTGTAGTATGATTTTTCCGTTTTATAAATATATATACAAAAAAGGGTAAGATCACATGAAATATAGAAAAGATTTACCACTGTCATTGTCATTTTTAACGGAACTTGCATAAAAGTGGGGTGGCTGCCTAAATACGCAAATTTAAATTACATAACCAGGAAGTCAACTAGGAAAATAACACTAAAATATTCAGGAAAAAAACTTGTTTTATAACAGATATATATATATATATATATATATATATATTGAAAATGAAATACGGGCTCTTCCAAATAGAGAAATTTGTATAGGTAAAAAAAGTGTGAGTTGTGAACGTTTTGTTTTAAATTTAGATTTATTGTTATTATTGCTATTAATATTTTTAATTTTTGTGAAATATGTTAAATGCCCATAGTTTTATCTGTGTCGCTACACGTGTTTTGAGCCCAAAGTTGATTCTCTTCAGAAGAATGAATTTCTGATTTTACATATATAATTAATATCATTTATATAATACATTAAAAATAATAATAAAATTAAACTACACTTTAAACAAAACGTTCACGACTTGTCACAGTTTTTCACTCAGACACACACGTATATATATATATAATACAATGCATAGATATGTTATTGCTTTATCAGCACTCAACATCTGGAATAGACCTACAATAAAATATAAGGTATAGCTATATTTTAAATCGCTTTTAAAAATCAGGTCATGTCTATTGACCTCTATGATTACTTTTTTATTTACATACGATCTATCTCTGCTATTGAGCACATTAACCCATAAATACACCATTTCTGAAGACTATATCGTATCATATATATATATATAGAATAAGTAAAGAACAGGTAAGTAAAATTTGTTTTTAATCTAACATTTAACAAACTTCTTTAAAGATTTTTAAAGACGAATTATTTTAAAATGAAAAGATACACAGAAACAGTATGTTGATTAACGTTTGATTTTATTGGTCAGATACGATGGACGATTTTCTTTTTTAAAATAAAACATTTGTATGAGACCATCATGTATGAATACATGTGCTTATGAGTCGGTAAAGTGAGCATGAGTGTGAATAATAAAACGAAATACATATTCGTTTGAAATTCCAACGAAATAATGTATACAAGTATTAAGCGAACTTTTTAGAAATAATTTTTTAGAAATAATTTTTTAGAAATAATTTTTTAGAAATAATTTTTTAGAAATAATTTTTTAGAAAATAAGTTGTTAACGGTTAGAATCTTTCAATGAAATATGTAGTAAAATATTAAATATCTATGCATGAAAATTATTACAATACCATAATTCAATAATAGGTAATATACAAAAATATTGAAACATACATTAAAGTATTATATATTATAATATTATTAAAAAAAAGAAAGGTTTCTGAAAAGTAGTTTTTATCTTTAATTTTTTTTATTATTTGTGACTGTAGTGTATTTCCGTCTCCTTTTTTCTTTTTTCTTTCTCTCCCTCCTTTTTGTCTTTTTAGCCATTTTGTTTGTAAACTTATCTTTCTTATTTTTCTCCTTTTTTTGTGTGATAATATATTCTGCATATGTTTATATAATTGTGATTTAGTATATAAATCCCTTGTGTATCCCTTTTTTGCGTCTGTCTATTCCAAATTTATTTTGTGTATGTATATTTTTTCTCATAAGATTCGATTTGCGTATGTGTGATTTAATAAACGTATTCCTTGTCTTTATTATGTCATATGTCTGATCTGATGGATTTATTTCGAAACCGGTTGTTTTTTAACTGGACGAAACCGATTGTTTTTTAACTTTGAGTAAAAATGACATTTAAACCACGCTTATTCCTGGCTTATATATATATATATATATATATATATATATACTATTGTAATATAATTAGTTTAATATTTTTGCGACACAATATTTACCATGCTTCGGGATCATACTTTAACTATGACTCCATCTTTAAGCGATCATTTTTGGGGTGACTGAAAAAGATTTTTTCTAAAAGTCTTTTGTAAAACTTTTTTTCCCGTTTGTCACCTTAAAAATAATTGCTTGAAGATGAGGGTCATAGTTTAAATGCGAAACGTGGTAAAGTCTGTGTCGCGAAAATGTTAAATTATATTAGAATAATAATAAGCTTTTTTGTATTGAGCACTATAAAATTAAAAATAAACGCTAAAATACAATAAATTTCTTATTGTCTTTTCTTCACATTATAGTATATATATATATATATATATATATATATATATATATATATATAATTGTGTATTTGCGAAGCAATTCTTCTTTTATGCAGTTTCTACTGGCAAGGTACGGTAGTTAAGATTATATATAATTTTCCATGTGTTATATTTTTTCTTGAAAATTATATAAAAATTGTCCAAATGTTTTTAAGCCCGAGATAAAGTGTTTAACATAATCATCAATACTACGTGGTGATTGTCATTTTCACTGATCAATCTATATTGGCAGTCGTATAAATGTTTAGCAATTATTAAATATAAATTGAAACATTTTTTTTCGTAAATATAGAGTCTAATTTTGCATAAGGTCTTTTTGAAATTTTTGTTTTCTGGTAGAGATTAATTAAATATGGCGGCTCAAACAAGAAGTGATCAAATAGTCGCATTGGAAATGGCTGACATGAAGAATTATGAGTTGATCAAATTCTCAGGCTTTGGATCTTTTCTGTTTTAAGAGGAGCAAACGACTTTGCCAAATTCAATTCTAGGAGAAAATTCGTACAGGAGAATCAGTGAAGTGGATGAATAAACATCTACAAAGAAGCGTGAGGAAAATGGCAAAAGAGATTAATAATTCGGATATGTTGCTAAGAAGGATTCTGAAAGAGAATTTAGGGATTAAACTATAAAAGGTCCGGCGATGACAGATGCTCTCTTCCTTCAAGCTAAAAGAAAAAAAAAGAAAAAAGAAAAGAATAAAAACCCGGCTTTCTCGAGGGAAGAAAATGTTGGAGAAGATACCGTGTATTGCAGAAAATGTTTTCGTTTGGTCGAACGGACAGTTTTTCTTTTTTAACTCTTGAAGCTGAAAGCAATTACCAAAACAATAGGATTTACGTCACTTCAAGAAAATATCAGATCTCAAATGACAGAAACCAACAAGTGACATGATTTGGGCTTCTGTTGCTTTTGATGGTTCGAAATTGCCATTGGTGTTAATTGAAGATGCAGTGAAAGCAAATAACTGAGAATATCATAGAATGATAAAGAATGAATTTTAGCAGAACTGATGCAAGAGACAATTAAATTAAAATCAATGTGGCCTTCACCAAGCCTTGACATTATTCCTTTCTTTTTATCTATATGGCCCGTAGTGGAGAGAGTTTTTTGTATTTTCTCATATTCAAGTGAGTCTGACTTGAAAGAATCCCTTATGCAAACGCCGTGCAGTTTGAGTGAAGAGGTGCCAAAGAAGTCATGCAATTCAGTCGAGAAATGATACAGGACCATAGCAAAAGCAAAGCGTGACTCTTCTGAATTGCATTTATAATTCATATATATATATATATATATATATATATTGAATGGCAGTTATAATTCATATATATATATATATATATATATATATATATATATATATATATATATATATATATATATATATATATATATATATATATATATATATATATAAGTCATATATGTATATATATAAAATGATACTTTAGTACAATTACAATCTACTACAAAATTGTACATATAGTTTCGGCATTGAACGAACAATCTACTTCAAAATTGTACATTTTGTCAATAATGATGGTTACTGTCACAATTAGCTACCTGATGAGACATTGTTTCTTCAATGTCGAAAAAATGTACAATTTTGTACTAGATTGTATTTGTGCATGTTCTAAAGTATCATTTATACGAAATATTCATTGCTCTATTTTTATATTGAGCGCTGTTTTAAATTAATGTTTTGAACATTGAAATTATTTTCTTGGATATATATATATATATATATATATATATATGTGTGTGAAAATTATATGTATATTTTGTTATATATCAAGTAAAATTTAAGAGGAAAGAAGCATAACTAAGTTGAAAAGATTTCGCGAGATGCGTTTCATCATTTAGGGCTTCATTGGACAATATTTATGTTCAAGTTGATCTGAGCGCATATGATCACGAAGGAAATGTATTTTTTCTAATTAATAATATATATACACACAATTTTTTGTACTGAAAATGAAACTGACTGTCAGCATTAAGTTTTGATTTCTATGTCCGCATGTTTTTCATTCTTTCTGTATATATATATATATATATATATATATATATATATATATATATGTGTGTGTGCTAGGAACGGGAAATCGGAGATCCGAGTTGGAACTTCAGTTGAATTCGTTGCTTTTCACTTATGCACAAACATATTTGAAAATTATTACTCTGTCTCTTCTCTCTCCAGCTAGGTCTTAAATATTTTTTAATCATTTCACCCCAAGCAAGAAGGTACCGTCACTTATGTGCAGGGAGCTACATAAGATAATTAAAGTTTTAGACAGGGGAGAGTGAAGACAAAGACAAATCAGCTGCAGGGGGTGAAATAGAAAGTGCAAGAGAAGGATGTGAACACAGGAGTGAGGCCAGTGAGGAAAGGGCTAGAGTTAAGTGGATGAGAGATGAGAATTGACTTTGCATTTCAATTCTTGTGGGTTGTAGCCGTCAGGAAAGCAAGTATATGGAAGGGAGTCAGAGTAAATTCTTGTGGGGGGGTGGGGCACCAGTGACCTAAGTTTGTCAGAGCAGAAGCCATGAAAATATTTATAGAAGAGACAGAGGAAAGCCACATCCCGACGATGATAAAGTGGCTGGAGTCAAGCTGGCAGGTCGAGACCAATCACATAACAGATTCTCATTTGAAGCCTGTCAATATCACTGCGACGAACAGCAGAGACGCCTGACCAGATATGACAGCAGCGTTCCATGCACAGTCGAATGGTTGATTTGTATATTTGCAAGATGGATTCAGGCGAAAAAAAACAAAACTTCCTGGCTTGACACATTAACCCAACCTTTCTAGCAGTTGATTTAGCTATTGATTCAATGTGATGATTCCAAATTCACCGATAAAATGCAGCCGTAACTTCTACTCCAACAGTTTCTTTCCTCGCACTTCCCGACTGTGGAATTCTCTTCCAAACGATTGCTTCCCCGACGGCTACAATCTCCAGGAGTTTAAATGTAAAGTCAATAGACACCTCCTAACACACTAACCTGCTCCCATTCTATCAAGCACTCTTCACATCTGCCCAACCCTCATCCTCGCTATCCTTACTCATGTCACCTTCCTCCTGTCATTCCCTATGTCTAACCACTCCTTCTCTTTACCTTCCCCTATGTAGCCCCATGCGTAATAGTGGCAGTGGAATGCCTTGCTTGGGGTGAGATGATTAAAAAAAAAAAAAAGAAAAAAAAGTGAGTTTGAAAGTAAATCTAAGGTCAATGAGGCGCAGTTTATTGCTTTAAGAGAGACTTGCTTGGTCAATACTTATGGGTGGCAGGATAGATTGCCTGTGATGGCTGACATATAGGAGTTTCGTTTTAGAGGCAGTAAATTTATGAGCCACTTCTTACCCCATTCCACCACTGAGTAGAGGTCCTTCTTGAGATCAACAGCGATATTATATTTGTCCGCCACGTCAGATTTCTTACAGATGCGGGAGTAGATGGTGGCGTCATCGGCGTAGATTTCTACTTGGGATATTATCACGTCTGGGAGATAATTTATGAAGATTAGAAAGAGCGTCGGGCCTAGGATAGAGTCCTGGGGGATGTTGAGGCATGCCCATTCAAGACGACCTTTATTATGCGGTTAGATAGGAAAGATTGGAACAAATTAAGCACGCATTCAATGATACCATAGCTTGCGCAGGAGGCAAGCGTGCCAGATCCTATCAAAACTTTGGAGATATCCAGAGCAAAAGCACGAGCCTCACCGGACTTATCGAGGGCCTGGTATATGTACTCCGTGTTGATCGTTAGCATATCGGCAGTAGACCTGGGAAAGCGGAATCCGTACTGCCTGTCTGAGACCAGTTTAATGACAGTAAGATGTTGAACTACCTCAGCATTGATAATAGCCTCGAACACTTTTTCGAAAATTCGTATGACACTGATGGGGCGATAATTGGATTGGTCCCTTCAAGTTCTTAAATACACGAACCACAGAAGAGGAATTCCAGCATGAAGGAAAGCAGGAAGCAAAAAGGCAGTAATTGTAGTGTTTAGAGAGGACAGAGGAGAATTCAGGGGCACATTTCTTCAGGAAAATGACCGGGATTCCATCAGACGGAGTTATGCGAACATCTTTCAGTTGAGCCTTAGATCTAAAAGGAAACTCGGGTTTGGGTACTCCTGATGAGTCAAATGTAGAGTTTGATGAGAATATGGAAGCAAAACACTCAGCCTTATCCACAGGTGCCGAGAGGACGTCGAATTTATTAATTAAGGTAAGGATTGAGAATTTGCTGTTGTCCAGTTCACGTTTGCACAGCTGCTAATAGTCCTTGGAGTCAAACTTGCGGTCGGCTATGCGATGCTTCTTTCTTTCAGCAAACAGCAGCTTGGCATTATTCAGTATCCTCTTACACTCATTACGAGCAGAGGCGAGTAGGCGCCTATTGTGGTCAGTTGCATGGCTCCGAAATAGCCGGAAGTAGTAATTTCTGTGGGTAGTGTCAGTGGCAGTCAAACAGGCAGAAGAGTTGGACAGAACTTCCTGATCGGTATGAAGGCATCAATGCCAGCTTTTACCCAGGAAGAGACCTCAGAGGCGCAATCCTCAACTTGTAGACTGAACATTTTCCTCAAAGGACGTAGCATAAAAATCGCGAAAAGCATCTCAGTCTGCTCTTTGGTAGAAGATCCTGTTGGTAGGAGGCTCCTGGTGGGAGTGAGAGTGAAGAAAGATATTAATAGAAACAACAGCATGAAGGGAGTTACCAAGAGGTCAAAACTGAGAGACTTGGCAGGAGTCAGGTACAGAGGTGAAGCAGAGATCTAGTAGAGAAGCGTCTCTTGAAGGGATACTGGGAAAACGCGTGGGAAAATCTACCACTTTTGCAAGGGATTGATAAATAGCAAAGTTCATGGTGTGAATGCCAGCTGAATCAGTGACAGAGTTTTTAGCCACTTGGCATTATGGGCGTTAAGATCTTAGAACACAAATATGTTAGCGTATCTATATTGTCAGAGAGATATGTAGCCGTATCTATATTGTCAGAGAGAATGTCTAGCTGTCAGGAGAGGAGGGGAAACGGTACAGAAAGAAAAGATAACTAACCGATTTGATAAGTGACAGATGACGACACATGTATGGGTAGTCAAGAGATTCAAGAGGTGTCATTATAGCTAGAGGAAGTTGTTCACTGACGTAAACCCCCAGCTCATGCATATAGACAGTTAAGTCCGTCCTTAAGAGGGGAATGTAGCGAGGGATCGAGAAATCAGAGGAGGGAATTGAGGGGTTGAGATTAGTCTCACAAAGCGCTAGGATGTTGGGGGTCTTTTTGTGGAGGAAAGATTCAACGCTTACAGAACTTGGTTCTTATACCCCAGTATTTTAACGCCTTGGTTGGCCAAAAATCTACTGAAGAAATTATTGGCAACCTACTGCGTGAAAATCTGCTCAGTCAGTCATGTCTCTTTCGAGACATGATCTCCTAATCGTGTATTATTTATGGCACATATATATGTATGTATGTGTGGCTGTGTATGTCTGTGTGTGTATATGTATGTGTGCGTGCTTTCAGCGAGAATCGGTTTTTTGCCCTGAATAAAAATGGCAGTGACATAGCTACAACCTGAGGAAGTGGCCTAAGGAGGTTATTAATGTTTTACAAAGCTTCTTCGACGTGCTGTGTCCCTTCAGATTGTTAGCGATCATAATTCTCCACAGTTTCCAGTCTTTATATATCTTACTAAATTGTATCTTTTTAATATTTCTGCTAAACCTTGAACAGACATCCATCTGCTCAAGCTCGCCAAGTAGGCAATGCATTGTTTTCATCTTCTTCTCATACCGTCAATCTGTCTTGTGAGTATTAAATTTTTCAAGCCTCATTATGTGCCTCAAAAATAATTTTCTTTATCATCCTGATGATAAATAGAAAGTTTTTTTTGTTGTTATTGTCTTTAGAACATCGTCGTTGCTCACATGTTCGGTCTATGGTAGTCTCAACATCATTCTGTAGGACCACATTTCTGTTGCTTCAAGTATCTTCATAATCTTTGACGAATATAGGAGAGTTGATATTATATAATATCTCAGTACAGTTTTATTTGTTTTTAATGATATTTTTCTGTTTCTTAATACTTTATTCAGCTTTTGGAAACTGTTATGTTGTGTGTAACAGAAATAGCTGAGTAAATAATCACAAACAACGGAAATAAAGTAAATGAAATATATTAACGGAAGATAGTATGTACAACAGAGTTACAGGAACAAGGGTTAAGTAACACGTATCGTAGTAAGACGTAGAGTCTGTGTATTGCACACTTCCGGTTCGCTACCGGAAATACTCGACTGACTTGGTATCGAGCTGAACAGTCAACGCTAACCTCGAGGTCTTTCCACTACCACTTTATGTAGTGATAGGAACGGTCCATTATTAGAACAAAGGTGGAGAGCGCCCTAACAGAAACCATATTTCACTATCCCAATGCACCTTTGGATTTCTGTGTTATACTTTTCCGTCTGCTGCTTATCAGTCAGTTAATTGCCATACGTGATACACGCTTGGGCGATCATGTCTCAAAAGAGACATGACTGACTGGGCAGAAGATTATCCCGCAGTAGGTTGCCATTGCTTTCTGCGGTAGACTGGTTGCCGACCAAGGCTATAGAACCCAATCTGTCTTGCTATTTAACCCATAACTGGAAGGAATGGGCGGATTAATACCTTTCCCAAGGGTATTTGCGCGTAAGTGAATGGAAGGAATTCAACTGGAATTCGAACTCGGCTCTCTGATTTCTCGTTCCGAGTCGATATCCACTGCGCCACAACGCTTCCCAAATACCTAAATTGCTGCACGTGTTTGATTTCGGCATCGCACATTTTTGACTTTTTATGTTGGGTTGTCCATTTTCATTAACAGCTTTGCATTCAATTTCCTTTCAGTTGTAGTTTAGTCTGTCTTGTTTTCTTCTCTTCTTTCAGTAGAAATTGTTATGGTTTCCTTTTCGTTTTTACCATCAACGCTGTTCCATATGCATAGATCTTATGTTATTTAAATTGTGTCCGCCTTTATTGAATTCTGCTAGGACATATAATTCTTTCAGAATAGCCGAACTCTATCGGTTGAAAGAGTTTGGTGAGAAAACGTATTCTTCTCATAACTCCCTTTTTTATTTTTGTCTATTTACTGAAGCCATTTTCTATATAAGAATTTTCGGCAGTACAGGTTCTTTATTCTAATATCTATCTCACACATGTCAAGGTTACTGTTATGGAGTAAATAAGACACTCCGATAACACAAATGAATGAGGCAAGACGCGTTAAATTTAAAAAAAAACTCAGAAAAAAAAAGAGAGTTCAGGGACAAAGTTCTGAGAGTTCTGAGAGAGTTATTATATTCTGATCGAAGGTTCGTCAGATTAACGTTAAAGTCAATCGGTACATAATATTATAAGCGTTTGTAGAGTGTGTAGTAGAGAGGTTGTGCGTTGTGGTGCAATGGATGTCGACTCGGAACGACAAATCGGGGAGCCGAGTTCGAAATCCAGTTGAATTCATTGCGTTCACTTATGCTCAAATACCCTTGGGAATGGTATTAATCCGTCTCTTACCTCCACTTATAGGACAGATTCTGTTCTATAGCCTTGGCTAACAACCAGTCTACCGCAGAAAGCAATGGCAACCTACTAGGGGATAATCTTCTGCCAAGATCGCCCAAAGCATGTATCACGTATGGCACTTAACTGACTTAGAGAGTATAACAGCGGCAGTGATAAAAGAAAAATTATACAAAGAAGGAGAAATAATTTTTTTGCTGCGGTGCACATAATGCGAGTGATGACGAGAAATTAGAACCACGTTGGTGTATTTTTTACTTTGTTGTCCGTAAAGAAAAACTCAGATATTCTTAAATATGTAAGAATTATTAGCCCAAGTAGTAAATATACAACAAAAGCAATAGCAACAACAACAACAGTTACTGCAACAACAGCAAAAATATAAAAAATAAAAATAAATAAAAGCAGTTGTTGAAATTCGAGAACAACAACAACAAAAATTATTTGAAATAATTAAAAAGAAATCGGAAAATTTTACAATTTGTTCTGTTTGTAAAAAATGAGTTTTTAGGGGAGTATTTCATCAAATACAGGGCCTCGTAACCGCGCTTCAACTACGTGGATGCTAACAAAAAAAGGGTGAGGTAGCTCTAGCCCAGATGTGACAGCCATAATCAATTTCATGTTATTGTAAAGATAGGCCATAGTAGAAGGATTTTAGTATAATAAAAGAAACCGACTATTTTACCAATGAATCCTACATATGAGTCTTACTTGGGTATGAACTTGAGTCCCAAAAGAGTTTGAGTTAGAGTTTGAGTTTCAATTTTGTTTAACGGCATATCAACCTCAGTAGCTGTCCAAAAGGTGGGGTTTTAAGGTATTTTTTCTTAATGTTCGATTATAGTGAGATAGTTGATTTAGTCAGATTTATTTTAGAAAACTGAAGCTGTCTTCTAGTATTGCATACAAAAATGTATAAATATTAATTTTTTCTTCCAAAATGTATTGCTGGTAATAATTTTTTTCCTTCAAAAATATATTATGGTAATAACATTTTTCCTTAAAAAATTTATTGTTAGTACTATTTTTCATTCAAAAATGTATATTTTTCAATAAAAGTCTATGATGTATATATTTCTATAAAAGTGTATTTTTCTACTTTCATAGTGTTTTGACTTCACTTTAGGGGTAAACTATTTTACCCATAGCTGGGACCCTAGGGTTAGGGTGCATCCGAGAACAACAGAAATTAAGAGGTGCTTTCATGCTCCTCACAACCTCCAAATCAGAGGCCTTGCTGCCGGATGCAGTTCACCGTCATACCCAGAGGTGATAGATCTTCTGAATAGAATTACAGGTTCATCGTTTGTTTTCTGTTTAGGTTTGGGTTTCCGGTTCCATCTAAATTATTTTCCAGTTCTCTCACTTCCAGTGTCTCCTTGTGTTTTGGAGGTATTATCGTGCTTTCTCCAGTGGTAGTGCCTCTTACTTTATGGATCTACCTCGAGTAACACTTGAATCTCGTACATGATGAACTTCATTGTAATATATATATATATATATATATATATATATATATATATATATATATATATATATTAGTCATCCACATACAAGCCTGTTTCGCTGTATCAGAGCTCATATATATAATCAACGCATTAAGTTCTTTATGGTCCTTATTAAGGAAAATATAAGGATTTATTTCGCAACAAGTATTTGTAAACAAAAATATAAATTTTCTTCGTTTGTCATTTTTTTTTAATTCAAGAAACGCTCATAAGTATTCTTTAGGCGAACTGACAAGGCTCGTTAAATAATGGCCGATGCTAAGTGAGGTAATTTAATAAACAAATATGATTAATTGATGTTATTTTTTAATTTTTAAAGTAATTAATATTTGTATCATTTTAGTTTAGAATTAATCTATCTATTGTGTTTTCTAATTTATGAAGTTAACGTGTTTCTTTTAATTTTTAAACATTTTTTTAGTCATGTCTGTTCGCATATTTTGGTTGCGTATGTTGAAGTTCTTCAATACAGCAGTAAATTTGATATACTCATAGACAAAGACATAAGAAACGATATTCAGAAGTTTCAAGGTTGCACTTCTTACAATAGTGCAGAAAATTTGATATCGATACAGGAAATCAAAATTTGACTTACATCCATTCATTTTTCTTTCAGTCTACGGTTTCGCTTTAACTGGAAACAACTATTGCTTTTTAGTCTTTCGTACCAACATCCAAAGAGTCTGAGCTCCAGGACCATGGATTAGTTTTAAAGCTTTCATTACACCTGAACAACGCCGGGCTATACTGCTAGTGTACTTATACAGAAGGATGCTGCGAATATTATAGACCGAGCATATGAACAATGATGAGATGTTGGAAAGAATGGCAACGAAAAAAAAATTATTAGTGATCATCAGGAAGAGACAACTGAAGTTCCTGGGACATGCTATGAGGAAAAAGGGCTTGGAGAACCTGGTATTTACAGGCCAGATAGAGGGGAAAAGAGACAGAGGAAGGCAGCGCATAACATATTTGAAGGGCCTGAGCAGGTGGATGACAGAACGGGAGTTGCGTGGTGTAACAGGAAAAAAACGTACTAAGAGCCATCAGGGATAGAGAGACGGGGAAAGCCATAATCGCCTACTTCCTGAAAGGACAGGATACATAGAAGAAGAAGAATGTTGTATTAATACCCTTTTTTCCCAGCTATGGATTATTAGTAGAGTTTGTTCTAATAAAAATTGTCATTATCTTTAGACAGTTCTGACACTTTAGAAATATTTTTCTTGCTTTAAATAACATGTAACAGGTTGACAAGTCGTAAAAAATAATCAGATGAAATCAATGAAATCATAGAAAATAAACTGCTTTAAAGAAATGTGATGTATTTCTATTCTTATTTTTATGCAAATGAAATTTTTGTTCGATTTTGTTAAAAGCGTTGGGAAAAATATGCCTTCGAATAACTAAGAAAAGTATTAAGAGATAGGAAAATGCTTTTAAAAATGAATACAAAAGCGCTGATATTTTATGTAATTTCTAATCTATATGGCACCATATGCTAGACAATTTCCTCACAGACTTGAACTTACAGAGATGGTGTTCTACCAAAAAATACATGACAAAAATACATGAGCATGACAATGATATGAAGACAAAAAGAAGCAATGCAGTAGTTTTAAAGGAATATACGAACACCAAGAACACTTATATTTATAATTAGAAAGAAATAATTGAAATTTCTGGAACACAAAACAAGAAAAGAAGACCTGGAAAATGTAACACTCACATGGCATACTGAAGGCAAGAGAAGCAACAACTAAACTATTCTGAGAATGGATGACAGATTAAAAAAAGTGTTGGTAAGAACGAAAAATCACAAGAGTGTCAGAAGGAACAGGAAAATGTGGATAGCCGTTGTTACCATTATCATGAAACGACATTGCATAAGATGTAAAAGAAACAGAAGAAAAAGAATATAAAAATGTAGAAAAAGAAGAAAATAAAGAAAAAAGTAGACGAAGAAAAAGGATAGAAAAAAGAAAAGGAAAAGAGAAAGAATAAGGAAAAAGGAGAAAGATGAAAAAAGAAAACGAAAAAGAAAAGATGAAACAAAAGAAAAGGAAGAAAAAGTAAAAGAAGAAAAAATCTAGTAATCAAATAATTTTGCTTGTTTTTCTATGACAACATAACTTTTCATGTAAATTTCTAAGCTATCATAAAAGATCAATTTTAGTTCTCATTCATCTAAATTCTTTGTGTAGTTTTCGATAACAGTAAATTGTGAAAACTACTGGGGTAAAAAAGAACGACATAAGTTAACATTTAAAGGTGTCAGGTCTGTAAAATATGCCACAAGTAAAAGAATTTCATATGCCAGGTGTTTTTATTGTTTGTTTTGTTAAATCAACAGTTTGAGTTGGCGGTATGTAGCAAATTTCACGGCTGATTTCTTTTCTAGTAAAATGTCTTTTCTTTTTCTGTTTTGTCACCTAACTGCTCTCTACAGAGTTACTTCTTAACAATTTGTTTAAATTCAAGAACTTTTTAATAAATATTTCTTTTACAATTCTAACAAGACTTGAAGCAGCGGAAATGTGGTTCTACAGAAGGATGCTGCGGATATGGAAGGGTTGTTGACTGTTAAAGTGATGAGAATATTTTCTTCATGTGTTAAAATCAGTATTCTTAGCATTAATTTATTTTAGTACGATTTCGTCATTACAGTCGAAATTTTGTTTTTATCTTAATTTGTGCAACTTTTTGTTCATACACACCTGTATTTTACTTGACAAGTTGACCCTCTTCTTCGCCGGTTGTTACCCCAAAAAGAAGGACCTAGCCTGACCTGCTATTTATTCATAGCTGGGGAGGAAGATTGATTCATACCTCTTATAAGTGAATGATAACTCCACTAAAATTCTCTTCGATACATCAATCCAATCAATATCCTTTAATTCAACGCGTATATAGACCCATGTGTGTTGAAATATTCTTCGAGAAATAAAAAAAAATGATAAAGATATGTAATAAAAGGCTAACACGCGAAAGCCATTCTCAACACTTAACGTTTTCCGCAGGAAAATATCAACAAAAGTGTAGTATCTGATTAATGCAGCATGCATCAGTTTGCAACCAACTGAAGTGAAAAGAATCAACAGCTGCATCTAATATCACAAAGACTCGGTTACTGTGTTGGGCCAGAAGGTTTTCTCGTCAGAATCCATCTTGCATGTTTATAAATCTACCATTCATCCGTGCATTGAATACTGTTGCCATATCTGGTTTTGTGTTCCCGCTATTCATCTAGAAGCTCTTGACAAAATTTAATGAATGATGTGCAATGTAATTGATGCTAAATCAATATTTCGACTTCAATAACTTTCTCTCCAACGTCTTTTCTACAAACATCTTCATGGCAACTGCTCTGGTTAGCATTTTATTTCCTGGTGCCAGAACACAAGAATTTAAACAAGCTACTGAAAAAGGTAAATTCTTCTTGAACGGTTTTTTCATTGCACTTTCCACCTGTAGAACTCCCTTCCCTTCATATGATTTCCTGACAGTTACAATCCCCCAAAATTTAAATTCAATGTCAATTGCCATCTTCTATTTAACCGAATCCAGTTCATCTTTTATTTTTACCTCAATACTCACTGTTCCCAGTTTTTTTCTCTCAATGTAATCCTCTGAGCATTAGTGGCGGTCCAGACTTGCTCTGCGGTGAAATGACTAAAAATTAAATTGTTACTACTGTCTTTTTCGAAGTGTTTGAAAAATCCGAAATCTAAAATTGCTAACTCTTAGAAATTTCTAGTATTGGTTTCCACAGTTTTGTTTTTTATTCTTTAAACTAGACTGGCTACTCCCCAAGACTAGAAACCACAGTCTATTTTGCTGTTTATAAAAAAAATAGCAAGTGAGAAAATATTTACCATAATTTCTTATTATAATTTTAAGATATCTCTTATCTTAAACTGAATTTAAAACAAAAAAAATTAAATTCACAAAATTTCGTGTTACTTTGAACTCAATATATATTAAAAATGTTTAAAATTACTTACTTTTTCATTTATTTTACAATCTGAATGAACTGTTCCCTCGTCGTCCGGTCATAAATCTCAGTGTTGTATGCTCAAGTACCAGACGAAGTTCAGATTTTCACTCCTTACTTCGAAAAGGTAAAACGTCTATGTAGAACAAGTAAAACCCGGGATAGAGAGGTTTCAGACATAATTTACCGTTTACTTCTATAGATTGTTCAAACTGAGTTTATTTTGCAACGTTGTTCTTTTAAATTAGAGGTTTTAAGCTGAGTAAGCGTTGTGGTGCAGTGGATATCGCCTCGGAACGACAAATCAGGGGTCCAAGTTCGAATTTCTTGCATTCACTTACGCACAAATACCGTTGGAAAAGAAATTAATCCGTCTCTTCCTTCCAGCTATGGGTTAAATTATAGCACGGATTGGGGTCTATAGCCTTGGCTGGCGACCAGTCTATTACAGAAAGCGATGGCAACCTACTGCTGGATAATTTTCTCTCCAGTTGTGTCTGTTTCGAGACATGATCGCCCAAAGCGTGTATCAGAACTGAAGAATTTCGGAAAACATGTACTTGTGTATAATACGCAACCTTTTTTTACCTTTAATTTCCGTTCCAAATTATTCGTATTCTGACCAAGAAAATAGGTTTCCTAAATTCATTGGTTTTAAGTGAATGTAACAGATTCGGTCGGGATTCGGACTCGGTATCGATGATACCGCTTTCAGCGCTGGTAAGTGATACACTACCCACATATCCCAGTACACCATTTTGGAACTGTAAACAATTCAGAAGTTTCTATAAGAATTTACTCTGGAATAAATTGAAACATTTGCTTTCTCTTTTTGACTTGACTTAGAAAAATTATCTGGAGTGAGAAAGATATTCATTAGGGAAAAAAAGAAATAAATACAGATGAATAAAGATATCATAACTATGATCAGAGCGTGAACGGTTCTCAGCATTCCAACCGAAACGGAATCGACTAAGAGGAAAATATTAGGTTTCTTCTTCTTCTTCTTCTTCTTCTTCTTTGTGCCCTGTTCCTTCAGGACGTAGGCGATCATGGTTCTCCACGTCTCCCTATCCCTTGTGGCTCTTAGTATGTTTGCTCCTGTTACACCTCGCAACCCCGTCATCCATCTGATCAGGCCCTGCAAATATGTTATCCGCTGCCTTCCTCTGTCTCTTTTTCCTTCTATCTGGCCAGTCAGTATCAGGTTCTTCAAGTTCTCCTTCCTTATTGCATGTCCCAGGGACTTCAGTTGTCTCTTCCTGATACTCACTATTAATTTCCTTTTTGTTGCCATTCTTTCCAACACCTCATCTTGCTTGCATGAAGATCTGGAAATAGTCACCGAAATCAAATATGATTTTAATTGAAGAGACAATTAATCTAGTCTTTATGAAACATTTAGCACAACAATGGAATGTCATTAAAACAGTAGAAAGTATTTTGAGAAAGATCAAATGATGCATCTATGTTTCTGGTGTATTATGGAAGATCAATAACATTTCTCAATAATTACTCGTACTGCGTAGTGTATAGCTTTCTCTGCTTGACCACTTTCCATTTGGCTAATGCCTCTTTAAAAGGGAACTATGACCTTTTGAGCCATACGTTGACATGAAGAAGCTGTTCTTGATGTTTCGATGATAGTTTCTTCTGGTAACGGGTGTGGAAGAAGTTTTGAGCAGAGAACCCTGGTTTACAGCCAACTGTATTCACAAGATGGTGGCCAGCTGAAAGCAAGAATTCTGGGTAAATCTTTTAGGCGATATTTTGTCACCAGTGCTTAAAACTTCCACATGCTATCACTAAGGAAGTACTGTGTCTTGCCTATTTTCTTTAGCAGGTCCCACCCAATCGATAGTGAAGAGTATTGATGAGGGGTTGGGTAGCCATCCGACGATCTTTTATACCATTTTTAGGTTTGTTCATGTTCATAAAGTCCAATTAGAATTTCTAACACCTCCTTTGCATAGATTCTTAACTCTTCCTCACTCATGAAGCAGATGGAACGCAGACTTAGCATATAAAGTGCACACAACATAGAGTTTTTTTAAAACACTGAGTACATGTTTCCTAACATGTTGTTGACAAATTTGAATCACATTTATTTCCGATTTAATGTGATCCCAGTGAACTTTTATATGTTGTCCTGTATGTTTCTGGCTAATAAACTTTTCGAGATGTCATACCCGAGATCTTGTGACTAACATGGAATTAATATAACATATCTGTTAGCATCTTTTGATGCTCTGAGATCTACTGTTGAATCTGCTATTTGTGAGGTTCTCGAAACTGGAGAGAGATCTTGTTGGATTGGACCAATATACTGAGCGTTTGTTTTTCTCTTTCATTACTGCATCATCATATGATCCCATGCACATCACTTTGGTTAATTGGAATTCCAGTTCTGATGTCACATCCTCGAATCACCTTGCAACTACTGAACAAGTTGTATAAACGTTCTTTTTATATGCAACAAAATGAATATTTCGTTGAAATAACTCATGATCAATAATTTGTATATATACATTAGTTATATCTGTAGAGTCATTTATGAGCATAGTCACAAATGAGGTTTCATTAACTTTCGTTTTACAGATTCATTTAATACTGGACAATAATCTATTGTCTATATGTTGTGAAATGTATGCCTCTCCTTTTTATGTAGAAGTAAGAGATCTAGAAATCCAAACTCTGTCAAAAAGTTGCGTAAATATTCAGAGTTTGACAGAGGTGTTCCCCGCTCGGCCATCTAGTGAGGGCTTTTCAACGGCACCACCGCTGATGTGTTCTTCTGACAGTCTAACGGTTTCTTTGCTTTGTTTTTGTTTTTTGCAGAAGATGAATATTGAGGTACGACTGATTCTCTTTGCTTAAAATATGGCGAGGCAATGTACTGCAAATTGGTGCTTTTCTTTAGTTTATTCGGCGAGGGACTTCTTTTGTTATGTCTTATCCAAATGTCACAGTACCAGAAGTTTTCATTTGAAAAGCAAAGCCATTTATATTTTGTGAGCAACTGTTTAAGAGAAGAACGCGTTTCTTTTTGAAAGATGAAGGGCGTTGCAGATTTTCTTAAGTTGACTAATCAGGCTCAGTAAAAATGTAGGAAGACATTTATACAAGCCGTGCTGAACTACTCACGAAAACTAGACAAACAGTGGAAGTGGTTCAGAGATAAAATAATCAGAAAAAGCAGCTGCAATTGTCTGTTGACGAGAAATGTGTTTTATCTTTTTCTTCGATTGAATTTGTTGTGGCGAATCTTCGTCACCAACTTGTTGTGGCTTGTTTGGGCCAGTAAAAAAGACATGGAAACAAGAAGGTAGTTTCAAACAAGTGTATTAGAATAACAGAACATATAAATACTAAGTGTTAGTAATCAGCAAAATAGAGGTGGACGTCCGAACAGTATATTTACGCTGCGTCTCGACTGCTTCATGAATGTCACATGACTGCCTCTTCACTGCCTTGCTCGGAAGTCACGCAGGTTATTATTTACTGACAGAGGAATAGTTCTGAAAATATATGTATGTCTACAGACAGAATTAATTTGTTTATTATTCAATTGAAAAATACTCATTAAAGTAAAGGCATCTCAAAAACTTTTCCCGTTTTCCAGTATATCACTTGGGCATTAAAGATATGGTCACGTCTTTATTTTCCTGCTTATCTGGACCTATGTGACACTTACTCAAGTATCTATCCCATAAGAGAGCCATGTAGGTGAAAGTAGAACTATTCGTTAACTTTTGAAACTATTGTAAAGAAAACTTTAAACTACAACACGTTTATATGGTAGACGAAGTCGAAGTTTCTTGTAACCTTTCTTCCCCAAACAATGAATTGGTTTGGCAAAAAGCCATTTACGAATTTTCTGTCTTTACCCTAGAGGCACTGGGTAAAATTGGACAAAGTAAATGGTCTGATAACGATTTCGACGCACTTGAGTGAACAACTATTGCATGAACAACATAACTGGAACTTATGGAAAGTCAAAATCGTCTGCCAGAAGAATAAGTAATGAGCTGGAACCCATAAATCCCCAAGTTTGTGACACTTATATAACTTTATTGCGCAAGATTTGAGACGCATTCACTAAAACATACGCAATTTGATGTTGAACGTTACACCATTAATTCTTCGCAAGTGCAATTTGTCGCCTGTAAAATGAAAGAAAATATGATATCGATTTCTATATAAATAATTTCGTGATAGTACTAAACTTATGTATAGCTTAAAGAAAGGATAAAGTTGAAAAGTAGTCTAAAGATAAACCAAAGTAATACATTCTTTAAAATGGCTAGCTTATCAAGAAATCATTAACAAAGAAGATACTGATAAGCTAAAAATATTAATAATAATAATTAAAATGTCTTAATTCCGTCAGAATTTCTGGGATGAAGAGTTTTTTTTAATATTTTTAATAATTTCAGGGAGTTGCAGTAAGAGAAAAGTCTTTATACAGGAGGTTTGAAGAAAGGATAAAAGATGAATGGGATTCGAGAAGATAGAAGATTACAACTGACGCTGTATTTAAGCTTTTAGAGATTGTAGCTATCAAGAAAGCAAGTAAACGAAAAAGAGTTCCACAGGCGGGAAGTGCGAGAATATTTTTGGAGTAGAAGATGAATTTTTATGAATTATTTCTAGGGTAAAAGGGTGGGACCGAGATACCAATCTAGTAGCACATTTAAATTCACATAAACGAAGCACCAGGGAAAAAGCTCATCAGAGCAGATGCCATTAAAATATTTGTAGAAAAGAAAGGGGAAAGCGACGTCACGTTGGTGGGGAAGTGTGTGAAGTGGAGCTGACAAGCTAGGACTGATTACATTGTAGATTCTTCTTTGAATTTTGTTAAGAACCTCGAGATGAATTGCAGAAGCACTCGACCAGATATGGCAACAGTATTCGATGCACGGCCGAATGGTAGATTTATAAATGTGCAAAATGGATTCTGACAAAAAAAAAAAACTTTTTGGCTTGACACAGTGACCCAAACTCCTTAGCAGTAAAACCAGCTATTCGATGTAGTCGTTTCATTTCAGGTCGGTTGAAAAATGAGGCCAAAAAGGCGCAGTGTGTTGCTCTCAATGTGACTTTCATCATTCATGCTGAAGACTGACAGGAAAGTCTATCTAAGGTGGTTAAAAGAAAACTGTTTTGTTTCGGAGGCATTAAAATGTACAAATCATTTCCTGTCTTTGTATAACTACCAATTGACCGTCTGTTACAAGAGCAGTAGCCATGTTTACTTTTGCAACCTTGTCAGGGATCCTGGGCCTGACGGTAAACTGCATCCGGCAGCAAGTCCTCTGATTAGAAGGTTGTGAGAAGCATGAAACCACCTCTTAATTGCCGTTTTTGTAAGGTTCACCCTGACAAGAAGTGGTAGCACATGTTAGGGTTCCAGCTACGGACAAATAGTTAACCCCACAAACTGAGATCAAAATTCTATGAAAGTATAAAAATAAAATCTTATAAAAATATATACATGAAAATAGACTTTATAGAAAAATATAGATTTTGAAAGAAAAATTATTACCATAACACATTTTTGAAGGAAAATACAGCGATACATTTTAATACAAAACTAGAAGTTTTCTTCAGTTTTCTAAAATATAAAAAATAAAAATAATTGTTTTATCAAAATCAGATTAAATCAACTTTCTCACTATAAGTGAACATTAAAAAAATACCATAAAAGCCCACCTTTTTGGCATTAAATAACCCAGAGGTTGATATGCCGTTAAAAAAAAACTTAAACTGAAACTCAACCTTGTCAGATTTCCTAGTGAGACGGGAGTAAATGGTGATGTCAGCAACATAGATGCCTACCTAGAAATTGATGACATCAGGAATGTCATTTATGAAGACGAGTTATCATTATTTGTCCTATTCATATCTGGTTTATTGTGCTCATCTCTCTTGTTATAAACGTTTCGGGTGTTTTGCTTATGTGTATATCAATCGAGATAACCAGTTCGGAATACTGAACAAAACAGTTTTTGAGTTTCCGGTGTGGGTTGGGCAGACTGCTCCATTCCACTGCTCATGTCTAGGGATATTTATGTAGGTTTTATTTGCTTTATTAAGTACTTTTCATTTATTGCTATTGAACTCTCAACAAGTATGTCACGAAATTTACAAAGTAATGCTTTTGTTAACATAGGAAAATTTGCTTTAGTAAATTTACAGCCTTAAACTTAACTTGGATGTTGATTAAATTACAACTACTGCTGTTGCCTGTCATGTTTTGACAGTTGCAGCTGCTTCTGGCTAACATGTTTTAATTGTTGCTGCTTCTGGTTGTTATATGTTGATTGCTGCTGCTGCTGACTGTCAAGTTTTGATTGCTGCTGCTGATTTTCATGTCTTGGTCGCTGCTGCTGCTGGCTGTCATATTTTGACTGGTGTCCCGCTTTCATTGCTGCTGCTGCTGACTGTTATGATTGTTGGTTTGAATGGTTTTCATATTTTGATTGCTGCTGCTTCTGGCGGTCATGTTTTGATTGCTGCTGTTTCTGGCTTTCATGTTTCGGCTGCTGCTGGCTTTTTGATTTTGATTGTGCTGCTGTTGGTTGTCATGTTCTCACTGCTGCTGCTGCTATGATTTGAGACTTGCAGTCGTTTATCTTTGTTTATTAGCGACTCGCATATTGTTTTTATTTATATACCACGCCTACATTTCAGCGGCTGTGATCTCTGGAATTACCTCAAGTGTGTATCGATCTGGGTAATAAGATTTTTAATAAAATCCCCAAAAGATAAAACATTTTTCTCTAGAATTGATAACTAAATTTAAAGTAAAAATATTGCACACTTTAAGAACGTAAAATAATAGGTAGAAGATACTTACCTCGTTGGAAAAGTAAATTAAGAATTAATCTGAAATAATATAATCTGAGAAGAAACATAAAATCTCAGGAAAATATATTTTCAAAATTTATAATCTGAATTACTCATTGTTATGTTTATTTATTTATTTTTTATTCTCTCGTTTAGTCATTTTTACAATTTAAGAAGAAAACATTGTTTTCATGGTAATTTCTTTATAATATGGTAAATGATATCTGCAATATTATATTTGGTTCATACGTTTTTATAATCTTGTTAATATAAAATTGTCCTTCTAATAAATAAAATGATTAACATTTTTTGTTGCCAGGTCTTGAGAAAAAAATAAAATGTATAAATTCAGTTTCATATGTTTGTCTTTTGCTAAAATTCTAAAAACAACATTTTAAAACCACAAATTTGCCGACTGAGAATAAAGTAATTGTAGTATTAAACGAAAAACCGTTCTTTTTAGTTTAACGTTTTTTATGATGGCTAAACTGTTAAGGAGGAAATAGAAAGTAAAGATTACGAGGATGTGGCGGATAGAATAAAACTGACTTTAGATTTAAAGAGGTTATGTGTGAAGTGATCCTGGAAGTTTCTATGCATCTGACTAAAGGACGTGCTTCTGACTAAAGGAATACTGAGGGAATGGGAATGATTCCACTCTGTGAATGTAGTAAGCCGTGTTGTTGCTGTAAAGGTCAGTGTTGATGGAATTTAAAAATGGAGTTCGTCTGATTATTTCACAATAGAAATAGCGAGATTAAGTACGACAATAATTCGTCTTCTGAGTAAAAGACTTCGAAATCTGTCAAGGCTTGAAAGTGAAGTAGGGAACACCAACTTACATCTGGGAGTAATAATTGAATTATCTACGAGGAGCTGTTAACTTTCTATATACTTTAGATTGTGTTATATCGAGTTATAATTCAATTTATCAGTGATAATAAATAGTTAAAGAATATTTTTTAATTTTAACTTTGACTCCCATCTTTCATTTCTTGTTTACACGTAAATACTAACGTTGATTCACCCATTTAACGTCATTATCACGGAACGGCTTATCAGGGAATGGTTGTGAGTAAGTGATTACATTGCCTCCAAGACATAAGCCAAAAAAAAAGGGGTTTTAGTATGACTGATTGCGGTTCAGTTGTAAAAAAATCGTCAGAAGTCACCAATGCTAAGAATGTCCTTCTCAACTTCACGACAATTATATGTATTCAAAAGGTTGACCCATTGTTGGGGAGGGCTCCGAAGTCATACCAGATTCGTGCCTTTTTTACTATCATTGCAACTCTTATCCCACGAAACGTTGTTGGTTTCTAACGACTTTATATCTATTAACGAGTTGCGTGCTTTACTTCCATCAGTTCAGAGCTTAATATCTAACACCCGCGACACCCTGTTCACGATGGCAAACCGTTCTCATTCTATTCGTGTTTCTGTGGCAATGTACAAGATCCACTCAGCTCCTCAGAACTGTTATTTTGTGGAACAGACTACCTATAAGATGCTTCTCTGATAACCACAATCTTGGATTTAAATCTGGGATCAACCGACATCTATTATTTCTTTTTTTTTAAATAGTTTCACCCAAAGCAAGGCGGTACTGCCACTGATGCACAGGGGGCTACATAAGAGTAAAAGCTTAGACAGGGGGAGAGTGAAGAGAAAGATGAACCAATTACAGGGTGTGTTAGAGAAAGAGCAAGAGAATGATGGGAACACAAGCGTGAGAACAGTTGCAAAGGTAGAGAGAAAGGAAAAGATCACGATATTCAGGGTGATGTAGAAAGAACTGGAGTCAAGTGGATAAGAGATGGGTATTGACATTGCATTTAAATTCCTGGAGGTTGTAGCCGTCAAAAAAACAAATATATGGAAGGGAGTTCCACAGGCGGTATTCAATATTTTTAACTTTTTGTTTTCTTCTTTTCCTTAACTTACAACAATCTCACTCAATTATTATACATTTGGAGTAACTATTGGGTATTGAACAAGCATGAAAAAAATCAGCGCAAAACAAAACAAACGAAATTAGGTCTTGTTTATCCAGTTTCGTTTATCACACTGATAACCACAATGCCAACCATATTATTAAAATATCGTGTCCTTTCAGGAGATAAGCAACCATGACACTGTATAGATTTCTTTCTCTATTATCTTAAAGTTGCTTCTTATATTTGCATTTAATTCTCATATTTGGAAGGGATGCAGTTAAGCATTGGAATTAAATTACATTCTGATAAACATCAAGAAAATACCTTAATATTTCCTTCATTTACCTTTGGTTTTCGTCGGAATATAGATTCTCTTCGAAATGAATGCCTCATATTTTAGGTCAGATACCGGTTATATGACAGTAGTTGTTGTATCTTTTAAACAATAACCCATAATTTTTGGATTTGTTGCACATACAAGTCTTACAATATAGTGATTGACATAAAAGTGCAGCCATGGTTGTTGCGTTTACTTTAGCAAATGTATGGAACCATTTTTCTTTTTCATACCGCTATAACATAAGTCAGTCAGTTAAGTGTCATACGTGATTCACACTTGCGGGATAATGTTACTTTCCTTCTATGACTGACTAGGCAGAAGATTTTCCGCAGTAGTTTGGCATTTCTTTCCGTGATGTTACTTTCCTTCTATGACTGACTAGGCAGAAGATTTTCCGCAGTAGTTTGGAATTTCTTTCCGTGATGTTACTTTCCTTCTATGACTGACTAGGCAGAAGATTTTCCGCAGTAGTCTGGCATTTCTTTCCGTGATAAACAGATTGCCATGATACACCTTAGGCGATCATGTCATTTTTATCCACGACTTACTAGGCAGAAGATTTTCTTACAGTAGGTTGCCATTTCTTTCTGCGGTAGACAGGTTTCCTGTGATAGACGCTTGGGCGATCATATCTCTTTCTGTCTATCACTGACTAGGCAAAAGATTTTCTCACAGTAGGTTGCCATTTCTTTCTGTGGTAGACTGGTTGCCAACCTAGACTAGAAAGGCCAATCTGTCTTTCTATTCAACATAGCTGGAGGAAGAAGAAATTAATTAATATTTGATATTTACATAAGTTTTTGTAATAATTAAATAGATATCTAAAAGATTGTATTATGATATTAAGAATTGTATTAGAATGTAACAATAAAATAGATTTTATATAAAAATAATAAAGTGAATTTTAAAACATTATTCAATGAATAGATATTTAGTAATAAAAATGTTTTTTTATGAATTAAAAGTTTTGAATAATTAGAATGAAATTAATTTTGAATCGAAATAAAAATAGTATATTTACTCAAATTTCATTTAAGTTAGATCGCAAATATAGAATGTTTTCTTTCTTTCTTCATGTCTTTTCATTTTTTTTTTAGAAAATATTGGGATATGGAGAAAGCTGAAAGAAAGATTTTGTAACAATAATGGATACATCAACGGAAATAGGGTCTACAGAAGGGTATTAAAAATAAATTGACATTTGGCCGTTAAAAGTAAAAGAAGAATCATGTATACCCCAAAACTATGAAGTTCTTTTTTCAAATTTAAAGTGAATATCTATTCTGATTAGTTAACTTGAATACACTCATAAATTTTTATGTCCTCCAATATCTATAAGTAACAAACGTATGGGAAAATGATTTACATTTAAACACAAAGAAACCGTGGTTTGCTATTTATGTATGAGGGAAGATGTATGGGGCTTTTGTATTTAAATGTAAATCATTTTTACAACCAACATCCAGCATTGCGTGATGACGAGATTCTATCTCGAAACACAGACAATTCCGTGTCACAATGTACATTTAATTCATAATTATATGATTATAATCTTAAGCTCGAAAATATTTATTGTTTAAAAAAATAAATGCCAGGGGACACAAAACCGTAAAACCTTGGATCCTCTCCACCTGGATTTATATATATATATATATATATATATATATAGCAATGTATATATATATATATATATATATATACATATATATATATATATATAGAGAGAGAGAGAGAGAGAGAGAGATAGAAAAAAGAGAGACAGACATATTGAGTAGGTTCGTGTAACAAATTTACTTTATAAAATGAACGCAACTTTGGTTTACCCAATATATATATATATATATATATATATAGAGAGAGAGAGAGAGAGAGATTTGTCTAAGAAACGATGCTGCTGAAGAATTATGAAGATTATAGAATATAGAAAAGAATAAAATAAAGTAGATCATGGTGTTCGAGAAGGCTGAAAATAAAAAAAATGTTTTGAAGAGCTAAATATCCTTTAAAATCTCGAACCGGAAAGAGTAATTTTTCAGAAAGAACTGGTAACGACCTGAGATTCATTAAAACTAGCGCATGCGCATACATTTATTTGAATAACGGAAGTGAAGAGACTGGATATACATTTTCATGTAATGTTAACATTCTGTTGTTCAATACATCTAGTGAGTGTACACTTTATCGATCCCATCTATTGATCTAAGTCTTGTTGCTAACGTTTGAACTAACTGGTCCTAGGACGGTAATTTTGTCGACCTCCTGTCATTAATTCCCGCGTGTACATCTGAGAAGTTCCAACGTGATAATTCTCTCATCTCAGGCGATTCGTCTTTTGACCTGACTTCATTATTACCTCATTTGTCACACTCTTCAATCTTGACGCCACCTCAACGCACAATAGACCTTTTAAAACCCACGTTCTCTTTGCCTTCAGCCAACAAGAAATTGTCTTATTGCGTCGGCTGCGTTCCGAGAAAGCCTACATTAAATCACTGAACACCAGTGAAACAACAGATAAGCCAATATTGAGACCGTATTTTAAATTTCAAAATTTGATTAAAAACAGAAATTTTAAATGCTAATACAAAAATCTTCATCAGTTAATTTTTGTCTATTTCCATGTGATAAGGAATTATCATTATTTATAAAGAAATAAAAAAAGATCACAGATGCAGACAGGCTAAAAAAGTGTTGTAGTGGAATATCTTGCTACCCTTTTGGTTCAATAGGATGGATGAGTCCATCTGTTATATGAGTGTCATGGTTACTGATTAACGAGTGGGTATATGATAGTGTTGACTAATCTCTCAGTGACAATCTCACACAGAATAATACGGTTTGCTCTACAACGTCCATATTTGGTAGTTTATGATTCGGGTGCCCAATTCATTAGTTTATGATTCGGGTGCACAATTCATTAGTTTATGATTTGGGTGCACAATTCTCAAGGATACAACAAGATGGTCCTGGGTATGACAAAAAACTACACCCGGCAACAAGACCCCTGATTGGGAGGTTGTGAGGAGCATGGAACCATCTCTTAATTGCTGTTGTTTCCAGATCCATTCTGACCCGGGTGGTAGCACCTGCTAGTGTCCACATATGGGTAAATAAGTGGGATGAAAACACCAGGAAAGTATAAAAATAGAATTGTATAGAAATATATATATAAAAATACTTTTATAGAAAAATATACATTTTTAAGGAAAACATTATTACTAGAAATACATTTTTGAACACAAAACTGGAAGATAGTTTCAGTTTTCTAAAATAATAATAATAATAAACTTTTTTCATAAAAAATCTGACTAAATAGACCTTCTCACTATAACTGAATATAAAAAATATCTTAAACCCCTACTTTTTTAGCATTAAATAACCCACAGAGATTGATATGTCATTAAACAAAACTCAACCTGAAACAACTAGAAGAACGGCTTAATGGCAGATGGGCAGAAGTAGAGTGATTGAGCATGACTAATAAAGGAGACATACATAAAAATAAAAGATCTAACAGAACAAAAGACATGGTTATCAACAGGATGTATAAAATCTAAGAACGGAACGCTCATATCCGAGAAAGAAAAATATTTTAACGGTGAAACAAATCTATCAGAAAATTCTGGGCTATGTATCCTTGTGGATAAAAGTGTTAGTTAAATCTAGTGATTCGACCCAAAGAGTTGTGAGTTAAATACCTGGCTAGAGCAGTGAAGAACAAAAACTGAGAAAATTGAATTACAGGGAGATAACTAATACGTACGGAAGTGACATGACTCATGGAACGAGAACAAGCTGCCCAGTTATCAAAATAACGAGTTCAGTTCGAAATTTCTATTACCTGAAGAAAGTCGGAGTGTACAACGGCCGAAACATCGGTTATATGGAAATAAAGATGAGGGCAACAGTCTGAACAACGAAATTAATATAAATACAATACTTTATCTCAGAAATGTCGACAAATATGAAAGAACTCTTTGATGGTGTTAATCCATATAATATCCTTATTTACTTAAATATAACTTCAACAACACTACAACAGAAAACACACATATCACCACATCTAGTAATTATGTCAACACAAACATGTATATATACAAAAGCTGAGTATCATCTGCCAAAATCAGAATAACATATGCCATATTTTTTCTTCTTCTATGTGCCCTGTTCCTTCAGGACGTAGGCGATCATGACTTTCCACGTTTCCATATCCCTGTTGGCTCTGAGCACGTCTTCTCTTGTTACGCCGTGCAATCCTCGTTCTGTCATCTACCTGATTAGGTCCTTCAAATATGTTATCCGTTGCTTTCCCCTGTCTCTTTTTCCTTCTATCTGGCCTGTTAGTATCAGGTTCTCTAGGCCCCCTTCCTCATCGCATGTCCCAGGAACTTCAGCTGTCCCTTCCTGAGGCTCACTATTAATTTCCTTTTTCTATCATTTTCAAGGCCTCATCATTGCTCACATGCTCGATTCATGATATTCGCAGCATCCTTCTGTAGAACCACACTTCAGTTTCTTCAAGTTTTTCCTTCATCTTTGATGATATTGTCCAGCATTCACTGCCTTATTGAAGGACGGACAGCACGTAGCAATCCAGTACTCTCTTCCTAGTTTCTAGCGAAATTGTCCTGTTTCTTAATACTTTACTCAACTTCTGGAATGCTTCCTTCGTCATGCTAATTCGCCTTCGGATCTCTGTGTCACACTTTCCGTCTTCTGTTATATCGCTTCCAAAGTATTTAAATTTTTGTACCTGCTTGATTCTGGTATCCCCGACCTGTATTTTGCATTTTGGGCTGCCCTTTTTACTGATGACCATGCATTTGGTTTTCGTGCAGTTTATTTCTAGTCCTTTCTTGTTACTTTCTTCTGCTTACCTTCTGTAGGGGATCTTGTAGTTTCCTTTCTGTGTCTGTTATGCCATATTTTATTACTCCTAAAAATAATAACTTTCGGCATTAAATGACCCATAAGTAGGTGATAGTTAAACAACTAAAATAGTTAAACAACCAAATAAATCAATGAATTTGTGCTGTACATCTGAGATGCGGTAGTATTTACAATACTTACATTATTATAACTATTGTCCTCATCTTTGCTGCCATGTGTACGATGAGATTTATGAGTTCAATATCTGGCTAAAGTAGTGGTGAAAAAATAAACTTATAGATTTGAATTAAAAGGAGATATCTAATACGTCAGGAAGTAGTATGGCTCATAGAATGAGAACAATCTACCCTTGTGATCAAAATAAAATGTTTAGTTCGAAATTCTAATCGTTTGAAGAAGATCGGAGCATACAACGGCTGAAACATCATGAATATGGCAGTAAAAGTGAGAAAAATAACCCGAAAAATATAAATAACCTATCAGTTTATTATATATTTTACATTATGGACCATTCTGTAGCGTTCCAACTAATCTTTAGCGGTATTCTTGTAACTACGTATAACGAATTATTATGTTCTGTTTTGGTTTTCTGATTGCTCGATGAGAACTGATTTGCAGCTTACTTCCGCCATTTTGAAATACGGAAAATCCTCACCTTTAAGCAAAATAATATTTATTCCGTTCGACATCCCGACGTCAAATACAGAGTTAATATTTGACTTACTACGGTAAAAAGGTGTATTTCATTAAAATAGGAAGGTTTATTGCAACAAAATCGGTTATTGCGTGCAGTTTCGAATGAATGACGCAAAATGACAACAAAAGAGCGGACGATAATTAAACAAAGCAAGAAAACTTGAAAAATCACCTGCCATTTTGTATTCCAATTCCAGATTAGCACGTGTCATCTTTGAGTTGGCGCTGATTAATAGTTAATCTCGTCTCTTTATGGGTATAAATCAGACAAAATGCAGAAACCTGATGGATGCCCGCGTGGAGGCGGTAAATTGGACATGGATAGAGTGTTTTGAAAAGTGAAATATTCATGGCTTCACACAACAGGGTAGTATTTAGATGATGATTATGAAAATATAAAATCGAATTAACAAAAACTGATTATCAATGATCCTCTGTTTCAAAGAAATATAACAACACAAAATTAGTTCTTTTATCTTTAGTGAAGATTGAAAAAAAACTGAAGTTGGATCTTTACAATGGCCGGTGAACATTTAACGGTTTTGCTATCTGAATTTTCTAATGAATCATAATTCTGAAGTTAATTGAATAAGCTCCTAGGGAGTTCAGGTGTGCGGAGGATTTAATGGATAGTAGTTCGGAATGGAAAATCAGAGTTCGAATAACAGTTTGATCCGTTACGTTCAATTACGCACAAATACACTTGGAAAATGTATGAAAAAAGCTCACCCCCACCTATTACAGAAGGGATGTGCATTGCTGTGCAGTGGATCTCGGCTCGGAACGAGAAATGGAAGAACTGAGTTCAAATTCCAGTTGAATTTCTTGCATTCACTTACGCACAAATACACTTGGAAAATGTATGAAAAAAGCTCACCCCCACCTATTACAGAAGGGATGTGCATTGCTGTGCAGTGGATCTCGGCTCGGAACGAGAAATGGAAGAACCGAGTTCAAATTCCAGTTGAATTTCTTGCATTCACTTACGCACAAATACACTTGGAAAATGTATGAAAAAAGCTCACCCCCACCTATTACAGAAGGGATGTGCATTGCTGTGCAGTGGATCTCGGCTCGGAACTAGAAATGGAAGAACCGAGTTCAAATTCCAGTTGAATTTCTTGCATTCACTTACGTTGAAATACACTTGGAAAATGTATGAAAAAAGCTCACCCCCACCTATTACAGAAGGGATGTGCATTGCTGTGCAGTGGATCTCGGCTCGGAACGAGAAATGGAAGAACCGAGTTCAAATTCCAGTTGAATTTCTTGCATTCACTTACGTTGAAATACACTTGGGAAATGTATGAAAAAAGCTCACCCCCACCTATTACAGAAGGGATGTGCATTGCTGTGCAGTGGATCTCGGCTCGGAACGAGAAATGGAAGAACCGAGTTCAAATTCCAGTTGAATTTCTTGCATTCGCTTACGTTGAAATACACTTGGGAAATGTAATAATCCGTCTCTTCTCTAACAGGACAGATTGAGTTCTATAGTCTTCCAAGCGTATATCATAAATAATTGCAAAAATACAAGAAAATCTATATGAAAAAATCGTTTTTATTCTAGAATAAATTGTTGTTATGTTTATTCGTATAAACAAAATAATTATTCTTAAAACCCCAAAATATTTTTTGGTTTGAAATAACCCACAGAGTTTTGATCAACCGTAGAAAAAATCAGTTATTTAGTCAACCTTGCGAGTTCCATAACTATGAAAATTGCATTGTAAAATATTTGAGTTAGAAATACTTCAAAAATTCAAAGGTACAATCATACATATAAATGCAAGTAATGATTTAAAGAAGTATTCAAGGTACAAATGAAAAAAAATTAAATTAGCAATTTTTTACATTTCACTGAAGCAGACTTTAAACACATGAGAATGCTTTTCTTTCTTTTTCTCACTGAACCAAACAACGTCTATTATATAACATTTTCATCGTTCCTCCCCATCAAAACATAGAATATTATTTAAAAGGCAAGAAACAAGCAGATTTATAATGCGGTGATTTTTTAAACGTAGCAAGGCCGAATGTATGGGGCACCCAGCAAGGACTGACACTCAGTCTTAAATTTCCTAGCGAGACAAGCTTGTTAACCATTACACCTCATGGAGGTACTCTGGCACTTTTGTAAGTGTAGCTTAGATGTGGCACAAAGTAGAAAATATGGGGAACGCAGTGAGAGTCTAACTCACTACTCAGTCGTCATTTTTCTAGCGAGACACTACGTGGAGGTGCCCAAAGAGGACATGATATGACTGCACATTTTCAGAAATCTAACATTTTGAAATGATTTCTTATAATCCTTTAACTGGAAGTAATTGAGAAATACAAAAGAAACATGATTGTAATTTCATTTGTCTTACTGAAGTGTATAGCGGCAAATTCATTTTTAAATTAAAAAATCTTAAAAGCTCTACAGTATAAATGCAGTACTCACTTTAATACAACTGGCTACCAATGTAATTTAATTATGACCAAAAAATAATTATCTATCTATCTATCTATCTATCTATCTATCTATCTATCTATCTATCTATCTATCTATCGATCGATCGATCTATCTATCTATATATATATATATATATATATGGGAATTATTATTATTATAAAAAGAATAATGGCATACTGCAACTTGATAGCAATAATTTTTCGGTGTTAAAGCAATATATATATATATATATATATATATATATATATATATATATACAAAACGGTCTTCATTATATTAGAAAAGATTCTTCACTACTCGCCGACATAATTACTGCAAAATAATAATAATAATAATAATAATAATAATAATAATAATAATGTTATGGAAGCACTTACCGCCTGTTTACTCTTTAACAGTGACTCATTAATTTATATTTTTTGTAATATTTATGTCATCGAGTAATGAAGAATATACGTATATATTGTTATATATATTTTTAAACGAACCACTTCTGAGTTTACTTTATACTACGCACATTAGACTAGCCACAAATGTACACAAATAACAAATATAACTTCGTCTACATAGCAACACAAGGTAATCTACTGTAAACATTATTTAAGTTTAGCCCGAAAACGAAGGATTTGCCGCCATATGTTTATATGAACTTCCATTCTTGTTTTAGCGTAAGGAATCTACCCCACAAAATTTGTAAAAACATTTCTGATAATCCCTATATATTTATAAAATATGTGGGATAGTAGAGAATAGAAAAAGTAAGAGGAACAAAGAAATGGGGTAAAAAGCAACATTTTGAGCAGGATTGCATTATTTCAGCCAACGAGAGATACAGAAAAGTAATAACATGCTAAAACGTAGGAGTGAATTGTTGAATAAAAGCAGAATATATTTGAAATCATCCAGGGAAATCTTTGGATGATGTGTGCGTGAATAAAAAGCAAAGAATCGTAGAATTCATTCGCAGGAATAAAATCTAACAAGAAGCGAGAAAAAAAGGGGCGGCTTTCGATTACATTGGATAGCAAAACTAGAGTTATAAAACGAATGTGAAAGAAAAGTGGACAAATAGAACGTAGGATGTATAAGAAAATCAATTGATTGCCAGAAGAATGGAATAAATGAATTGGGGATAGAACGCTCTGACACAAACACACAGATTAAAGAATAAAGAGAAAATAGTCCTCTACTTAAATGGTAATAGCGTGTATATATCAGTAGTAAATTAAATGTTGTTCTAGTCTATAAATGATTTAATTGCACATATATAATAAGAGATGTATCAGTAGTAATTAAATAAAGTTCAAAGACATCGCCCGACTCTTAATTACGCAGAAGTTTATCAGCGCTAAATACAATTAAACTTGCGAAACTCTGAATCAGATGATAAGTTTTTGATTTTTTTATTCACTTAGTAAAGAAATGAGCCGAGTTCGATTTCTAGTTGAATTCATTGCATTTACTTACGCACAAATATCCTTAAGAAAGGTATTAATCCTTTTCTTTTCTCCTGTTATGAGTTAGATAACAAGACGTTGGGTTCTATAGTTTTGGTTGGCAACCGATCTACTTCAGAAAGTAATGGTAACCTACCTCGGGAAAGGTTTCTGCCTAGTCAGTCATCTCTTTTTTGAGACATGGTTGCCTAAGCGTGTATCATGTTTGGTACTTATATACTCAGATTCCGGACAAAATCCAAAGACTCTGTGATGTTATTAGTTCTGACCTGGCATCTCAGTCACTTTCCCACTCCCGTTACATAGTTTCCCTCTGTCTTGTAAAAAGTATGAATCTATATCTTCTCCTCCAGCTATGGGTTAAATAGCAGGACATATTGGGTTCTATAGCCCTGTTTAGCAACCAGTCTACCTCATTCGGAGGATAAAGGGGTTTTCTCAGAGCCAACAAATCTACATGTAAAAAAGAAAAAGAGAAGTTAGAGAAGCATCGACGAGCTCTTCGACAATGGCGAGGGATCGTCGATGTCCTGTGCTCCAATGGGATTGATGAGGTTAGCTAAAGAAATGTATAGTATATATAATTTTTAAATCCAATGAAAAAAAATACACATATTGCATTGTTAGACCCAACCATTTATTTGAGTAGATTTTTGAAAAATGAAAATATGAAAAGAAAAACTTTAAAAACTTTAAAAGTATTTAATACTGAAAATACTAAGAAATTAGGCTAATACCATTTGGTTAAAAGTATCAAACCACATTTAAAGTCAGCTTTAATTGATAAATACGTAACGAAATTTCATTCATTTGTGTTCAAGCATTAGCGCAGCCAACATCTCCCATGTTATGTCCTGCAGCCTTTTTAGCCTTTACCACATTAAGTTCACGTTGCAGAATTTTCGGGAAGATAAAGCAAGGTCTCTTTCGCCATATCATTGCTAGTGAGACGGGACGTAGTAAAATTGCTGTTGCAAATTTCTTAAAAGAGCCTGAAGAATACGAAACGAGAATTTCAAGTGTTCGGCCCAAATAAATTTCGTCGGCGATGAGCCGGAAGATTCGATGTGTTGTCCGAAGAGACACCAATTGATCATCAAAACCAGATTATGGCGCTTACGGACGCAGAATGCATTTCAAGAACAATAAGACTGCATCTTAGAGAAAGGGTTTAAAAACTGAAAATGTCTTTAAAGTTCACGTCTTCATCCACACCATAAAACAGCTTTGTTGAGAAGCTCAAAACTTGGAAGAAAGAAAAGTTGAAGAAACTTTTGGTTGCTTGCACAATAAAATATCTCATCGGGGATATTTTCTACACGGCAGAATGAGGGAGCTTTCATAAAAATCTGGGGTAGTATTTCTTTTCACGGAACAATAGAGGTTTAGGTTACACAGATGTGTCAAACAGCAGCTGGTTATTTTAGCATGTTAGACCGTTCTTATTGAATGAAGGCGTCCGTTTGTGTGTATATATATATATATATATAGGTAATGATGTCAAGTCTGTGAATAGCGAGGATAATCCAACAAGATTTACTTAATATAAAATATTAAGTGTTATATCTGTCTAGAGAGCTCAGTGGATGTTATCCAGAGCAATATGATATTTATAAAAGAAAAACTCAACACATCATTTAGATTCGTTATAAATTATAATTCATTTCTATGAATTAAATTAGCTCATTTCATCAGACCACACAATACTTCTTCCATTCGGTAAAAATAGATTCCCCAGAATAAATATTTCTTTTAAAATGAAATGGAAATCAACTAACATGTTTCAGAACAAAGATTTTAGCTTTCTCGGTTAAGAATCATTATGACCAGGCGAAGAAAGTTCATTTGGCTGGCGTAGTGACCATTTAACCATTAACGCCACTGACAAGCACAAGAATACGTAAATACATATAATCCTACGTATGAACCCACTCACGCATACACACTTATATCTACATACAGATATGTCCATACTTACACATATGTACGTAAAAATTATTCTGTACGTACATCTACATATACACACATACACACATCTATCCATATCTACATATATATTGTGTTCGCACACTCATATACATATTTATGAAGACCGGAATTATACGCATATAAATAATACTAACACATACTTACGCAAGTTTACTAATAAATCTCATATATACTCTGAAAATACGCGTATATATATATATATATATATATATATATATATATATATGTGTGTGTGTGTGTGTGTGTGTGTGTGTGTGTGTGTACTCAGAAAAAACGCGTATATATATGCATATCTTCTTCTACACACACACATACACTAAATACACTTAGATATTCCGTAAACATGCGTATATTCACATAAACATATGTCCGGATTTATACGCATGTACATACAAACGTGTTGATGAATACACCTACCTATACACACATATACACACCCATCCACATCCACATGTAACTTTTGTGCTCGCACACTCACATACATATTTATGAAGACCGGACTTATACACGTATAAATAATACTAACACATATTTACGCAAGTATACTAATAACCTTCACATATATTCTGAAAATACGTATATTATTATTTATTTACATACCTACCCACACATACACCTATATATCTGCGTACATATACACACTCCTGCCTGTATATACATATATGTATATACATACACAAACATTTCTACGTCTACATATAAATTTCTTATCTCTACGCACTCTGACATTTCTCCATCCATCTACTAGCTTGTAAAAACTTATAGGTTTGTGTACAAGAACAATGCTAATATGTATACAAATTATACAAATACGTGTCCACTTTTTCACCCCAAATGCGGTGGCATACTTCAAATTACATACATCATAAAAAAAAAATTACACAAATATACCGGCATATATCATTTGGATTCCGATGCCAACATGATCAATACTGATCAATACAGGAGGGTACATTTAACTACATCCTTAAACCAAAACTAGCGCAAACATGCATATATGTTATGAGGAAACACACCTATTCCTCAGATAATGGACTCTCCCTCCTATATTAATAAGAGTTAACAGGAAATTCTTAGAAGTTCGTAGGAGTTCTTTAGAATTCATTGGAGTTCAGTAGAACTACTAGGCAGTTGATATTAGTCTGCAGTTAGCCGAATACTAAGGAGTCAGTTTTCCGTGGAAGATTACCAAGTTCCTAACATTTTGAGTACGTTAATTCGATTAGCAAACGACATAGCACGATTATAACCTTCAGTGCGAATAACTACTTCACAACAATATAATTAAGTGCTTCCATATACATGAAAAGCATTTATATGATCGGGTGCACTCATATACATCTCTGTTCTGGACCATGTTATTTGATTTCCATTTCATTTAAAAAAAATATTTATTCCGGGAAAATATTTGTATCGAATGTAACGAATATAATGTTGTCTGATGAAATGAGCTAATTTAGTTCACATATATATATATATATATATATACTGGTGCAAATTAATTGAAAGAAAACGAATAAACTCTTCCTAGTATCTTTTACAATTTAACTGACAACATATACGTCGTCTCTTGGCGTGGTTTTCTCTTCCGACAACATTTTCTTTACGTTTTGGATTGATAGATCGAGATTGTTTCTTCGTCTTGATGCTGCTACTCTAATTTGAAATGCTGACACCAACAATATCCACGATCTCTCTATAAGGCTTGTCAGTGTGTTCGTACTGCGTTACAATTTCTATATGCTTTCTTAGAGTAACGTCCATTGCACACAATGGCCGTAGGACAATTAATCGACAAACGAGACATTAGTGTCTGTGTGTAATAAAAATCTGATACAATCATGAATGACGCAATATTTTTCTAGGCCAAATAGAAAGTAAATTCATAACACTGCACACCACTGCAAATGACCTAATCTAGGGAAAAATAGAAATCGATTACATCCTGTCACACCAGTGTCTAAAACTGACCGTATGGGGAAAGAAATGAAAATAAAACACTTGTTTGACTAACATGCACTTGTTTCGAATAATTTGAAGAAGGGAGACGGTCTCAGCTTGCGGTATGTTTGGAAAATGCCTGTACATCTTTCTACAGGTTGTCTTCAGGCTTGTGAAAGAAATTCAGTAAATAAAACAGTACGATGTCAATGCTAGCACGTAATCATGGCCGATATTTTAGGACCATACAAACCCGGATTTTATACATAGCAGTATTAGAAGGAATAAACAAATAATGTTACGGAATGATCCGGAGATTTACGAAATTGATTAATAACCAACATATTTTAACACATTTGCTTCAACATTTTTTTTACTAGTGTTGTGGATCTTCGTCGCCAATTTGTTGTGGAGTTTTGGCGATACTTTGCCGCAAAGTGTAGTGCCGGAAGTAAGAGACGGAACAAGAAGGTGGGTTCAAAATAGTCTATTAGTATAACAAGAAACAAGATATACAAATAAGTGTTAATAAGTAATATAGAAAGTTCGACACTATTATTACGCTGCCTGACTAGTAGCTGTCGTTAACTACTCTCGTTAACTACTATACTGGACTGTTCTTTAACTCCTTCTGTTGACTGCTCTCCGGAAGTCAAGCAGGTAATTTATATATGGCAAGAGGACGAGTCCATTTCTCGTAGGAGGGCACCATAACAAATAGATTATTTAAAAAACAAACTCAAATACGAGTATCTATTTAAAATAATGTTGAAGCAAATAAAATAGAATAAACAATATTTCTTTCAGATTTTCTTTTTATTATTATAATACAGAGACTATAATTTATATCTTAGCATTAAAAATATTAAATCCATGATTTAAATCCGGATGTCCGGATGTAAACACCTCAAAAGATATATTTTAGGATCATATAAACCCGGATGATAGTGCTTAACCGGTTCCCTCTTTATTTACTGTTAAATATAAAAGACAATGAATGTCTATTATGTTTAATCATGAGCCGTTCTAAACATCGTATTTTGGCTTTAATTTCAGTTGAAAATAAACACAAACATTCTCCAACATTTGGATAATTTTTTATTAAGTTAGTTCTAAGTTTTCGGCTCACATGAGCCATCTTCAGATAGTTTACAAGGACGTTAACATAAAAACATCCACCATCAAAGACGTTTTTATCTCGCGTTGACATAAAAATTTGCTAAGCAGCAATAACAGTTATCAAAAATAATAAACGCAGTTCGTAAATTTGTAATGCGGTTGTATGACGTCACACCACGTTAGAGCTCGAAATGACAACTGAACCATATATTTAAATGCAATGTAATGTGTTATGACCAGATTCAAACGTGATTTTATTAAGTGTGGGTTGTTTGGATTTAATGTAGATCGCCTCCAATAAATGAAGGTTTTTTCCTGTGTCTATGAGTGAGTATTATTGTATTGTTAACTAAAATATATATATATATATATATATATATATATATATATTAGTCATCCACATACAAGCGTGTTTTGCTGTATCACAGCTCATCAGTGTGGCTAGACGCATCCACTTGCTTCTCGTCGGGATCGAAACTCGACCGGAGTCGCTACTACCTAAGCCATCGACGCATGGAATCAAAGAAGGGAAAATTTAACGTGTTGTATATAAGTAGTGTATACACTCGGCAGTCACCGAAAGAAATCAATTCATATCTGAAGAGTTACGCATATAGCAGAAGTGGAAACTGTTTTTAAAACTTTCTTCTCCATAGAGCTCAATCGTAATGCGAGCATAATATATATAGAGAAAGAGAGCATATTATATATAGAAAAAGAAGAGTATAATATATATAGAGAAAGAAGAGAGAAACGACGCGCACAGTAGTGAAAGCATATATATATATATATATATATATATATATATATATATATACTTCCTCCACTGAGTGCCCATATCTCTGAGGTAGAATCGCCAACTGATGTCAATTTGCTCGGGCTTCAATCCTAACTAGAAGCAATCGGTTGTCTAGCTTTACTGATGAGCTGTGATACAGCGAAACATGTCTGCCTGGGGATGACTATTTCGCATTAGTTGTTTAGAGAGTATTTTGCTATTACCCACTAATATTTGTCTTATGTTGATAATTGTATATTTGACAATGTAATCCTATTAACAATAAGCTTTAAAAGAAATAAAAGAAACACTACACTCAACTTACGAATTCAATATTAATAATATAATTCTTTTCTTCGTGGTACTTTTTGATACCAGCAGCCATAACACTTTTCTTTATAAAAACTATAAGAAAAACCTGTGCCAAAGTGAATGTTCTCACAGATACCAAATAGCTGTCTTAAAAGAAATAAATATTTACGGGGCAGAAATAAACTATTCTTTGGATACATTATTCTAAAAGGAACGAAACAATATTAAAGAATCTCTAATCAACAATAAAATCCCTAACCACGTCGTCTACTAACAAATAAAATTAGCCTTAAACGAAATTAAAAAAAAAATAAGACTCATCTGTGATGCAAAAAAAAATAATCACATCAACTTATTCTGTCGTAACCAGATGCACCCTAATTATAAACAGGATGAAAAGCTCATAAAAATATAATTCGCCGATACATATCACTCGATGATTCTAAAAAAAAAAAACCCAAAATAACAGCTAAGATTTATCATCTATCTATCAAAAGTTTAAAACAACTAATCTAATTATTGCCAACAATACGGGACCTCAACCCTCCCCGTGTAAAATTAATGTCTATGAATTCTCATGCCGCCTTGGAGATTGCATCTCAAACATTAATAATAAAAAACAGAGTTAAATAATTACATCGGAAATATATGCAGATTGACATTTCGCCCGTTGAAACTCAGTGCAACTCGTGAACCTATCGATCGGGGCATCGCAAGCGACCAAAATACAATTATAAGACAAATATTGGTGGATAATATCAAAATTCTTTACACAACTTAATGCAAAGTTTAAAAATTCTATTTTATTTATTGTAGAAAATAAATAGCCCACACTTAATATAATATTCAATACAAAAGAGCGTAACATGAAGTGCCTGTGATATATATTTAATGCTTATATAGATACAATAAAAATTCGGGTTTCGTTTTGGTATGGCTCCAAAAAACTGTTTTCAACTTTCCAAAAATACTAAGTTGTAGACAAAGAAATTTTCGTCACAATGAATGCCGTCCTGGATATGACGATAAACTACATCCGGCAGTAAGGCCTCTGATCGGGAGATTTTGAGGAGCATTTAACGATCTTTTAATTTTAATTGCTGTTACACCCAGGTCCACCCTGACCTATTAGGATTCCAGCAATCAGTAAATAATGAACCCTCAATGCATTATTATAGTAAAAGTGCCAGCAATACATTAGTATAGTAAAACAGGAAAAGAAATATTACCAGAAATACATCTAAACTTATTTATAAATGGAATTTTGTCTGTGTGTGTGTATGTATATCCGTTACCTATAGACTCCGAAACGGCTGAACCGATTTTCTTGAAAATTTACACAGTTGTACTATAAGTGTCTGTGAGTGTTCTTAGCTAGGTTTTGTGTCAAGGTACCTCCGATAAATATCGAAAATCGATAATCGAACAAATCGGGTTATAGAAGAAGTGGTTCGATTTTAATCAAATTTGATACATTCATAGACAAAAACATAAGAAACGATATTCGGAAGTTTCAAGGTTGCAATTCTTACAATAGTGCAGAAAATTGATAATATATATATATAAAAGGCAAGAGGTTTGTGTGTGTGTCTGTTTATCTGTCTGTATGTCCTTTATGTAAATCCACAATTTCTATCCGATTCTCACCAAACTTCACACAAATATTCTTTAGGCTGAGTTTGAGCTCCAGGACCATGGATTAATTTTAAAGCTTTCATTTCAACCGAGCAACGCCGGGCTATACTGCTAGTTTTGTATAAATAATTACTAATGGTCAAAAGAAAAATACATTTGGTCATTATATGACACATAATGGGTTGATATGCCGTTAAACAAACAAAACGATAACACAAACATAATAACGATGGCTAAAGTATTTGTACAAAACAATATCACAATATGAACAAGAAAAACTTTATTTAAAATTTCAGGCACAATACGCAACTCTTTATTCGAATATTTGAAAAATACAATAAAACATTAAACAAATAGACCTTGTTAGTTATTTTTGATCAAACTTGATTGCCTTTATACGTGATGCCTACATGTACCCTATTCATAACACATCACTTAATAAGTCCCGAGCCTAACATAAATAGCGCCATTAATAAAAAATCTATATAATTTTAATGAAGATCCTTCAAATAGCACGTGACAAAATTTGGGCCCAATCGGATTATTAGTTTATAAATTACAGTTATTTAAGTGAAGCTACTGTTGCGAATTTTTAAAACAATAGAAAAATCTGAATTTTGTGTATTGATAAAGCATTGAAAATACTGTTCAAGCAAAATATTGATAAATCGATTGAAAATACTGTTCAAGCAAAGCAATGGTTTTATAAGTGTTATTCGGACTCTGCTACGTCGAGAGCAATGGTATGTTGACTTTAAACGGGGTCGTACACAAATGATGCTAAACGCTCAGGTCCACCTAAATCGGCAGTTATCCGGGATAACCCAAAAAGAAATGCACAAACTCGTTTTGACGGAACGTAAATTGAAGTTGCGTGAGATAGCAGAGGAGTTGAACACCTCAGAAGGAGTTGAACTTATCACCATTTTGCATGAACACTTGTGAATGAGAAAGCTGTGTTCAAAGGGGGTGGCGCGTTTGCTCAAAGTCGATCGAAACGTGTCGACGATTCATAGCTCTATTTGCAACTGTTTCAATGCAACAAGAAGTAGATTTTTCGTAAATATGTGAGAGTAGATAAAACATGGATCCACCACTACATTCCGGAGTCAAATAGGCAGTCAGCTAAGTGAAAGGCGGCAGGTGAAAACCATCCAAACCGACCAAAGACACAAATATTAGCAGGCAAGGTTTAGGCATTCGTATTTTTGGATGCACAAGGTATTTTGTTCATCGATTACCTTGAGAAAGAAAAACTACTAATCGCGAACATTACACAGTATTATTTGTGCATTTCAAGGAAAAATCGCCAAAAACCATCGACAAATGAAGAAGAAAAAGTAATCCTTCACGAAGACAACGTACTGTGTCGATCGCAACGGTGACAAAACTACATGAATTACACTTCAATTTGCCTTTGCATTCACCCTATTCTCCAAATCTGGCCCCCAGCAACTACTACAAATAGTTAGAGAAGCATTGGAATCAGTGTATCACCCTAGAAAAAGACTATGTTGATGAATAAAGTCGAATTTTGCCTAAAAGTTATTGTTTTATTGAGTGATCTATCTATCTATCTATCTATCTATCTATCTATCTATCTATCTATCTATCATTAATTCAAGTAAAAGGGTTGTTACTTAGCTGATTAATGATAACTTAAGCATCCTGGCTCTAGAGCTTTATAGACAAACATACTCACAGGGAATTACGCCATCTACTCGTCAGATGGTATCATCAATTGACTGCTTTTACATCTAGATTATTCATTTGAATATGAAGTTTCATTGGTGCAAATTTATTAAATTATTTCTACAGTGTTTGTGTCCCTGCGTGCGTTCGCCTTTCTGTCCGCATGTGCAACACACACACACACACACACACACACACACACACACACACACACACACACACACATATATATATATATATATATATATATATATATATAGCCAGGAACTTTAGAACTTTTTTATGACGAACACACAGAAAGATTCATTTGTTAAGATGGCGTTTTACACACACACACACACACACACACACACACATATATATATATATGTATGTGTGTGTGTGTGTAAAACGCCATCTTAACAAGTGAATCTTTCTGTGTGTTTGTCATAAAAAATTTCTAAAGTTCCTGGCTAAGAAAGCCAATTGAAAATTGACCATTCATTTTGTTTCGCATCCAACTTTGATGCTTTTTTTGTTTCGCATTCAACTTTGATGCTTTTTTTGCTAAGTTTCAATTAAAAACTGCTCTTAAAAGATTTGTTGACATAGCTATATCCTATAACACAGTATTAAAATGTATTCCGGAAAATGAGTTCCAAATATGTTGTCAACAATTGCAGCATTGTCTACCAACGTGAACATTTTCAGATGTTATGTACGTTGAAGGTGACAGAAATCAATAGCTACCAGCTAAGTAAGTTTTTCTTTATCAGAATCATTCCTGAAATTAAAGTACCACGTCTCATGTGCATAATAATTTACTGTGTAGGAAGTTATGAGCCCCCAAAAGTTAATATATAGCCAGGTTATTTCAGATTATCATATTTTTATAGAAAAAAGGATGAGATAATTTTCTAATCGTTTTCCCTCAAGCGAGACGCAATTGGTTCAATGGAGTGAAAGAGAATGAGAGGACTTTAGTGATAAGTTGAACAGGGATTGCAATAGATGTTGAAAATAGACAATTTAATAAGTGCTACAAATTGTGGAAAGTCATGACCGTCAACGTTCTGATGAAACATAGTATACAGAATAAGAATAAGAAAGAGCTTGTAATCATGGTTGGCAGAACATAAGTTAGGAGAGATAGCGAAAAAAATAGTCTAAGAGATACACAGAACAGAAAATTGTGGAGAGCCATGATCACAAACATCTTGAAGGGATGCGAAAAGAAGAAGAAGAAGAAGAAAAAGAAGAAGAAGAAGAAAAAGTAAAAAGAAGAAGAGGAAAAAGAAGAAGAAGAAGAAGAAGAAGAAGGAAGAAGAAGAAGAAGAAAAAGAAGAAGAAGAAGAAGAAGAAGAAGAAGAAGAAGAAGAAGAAGAAGAAGAAGAAGAAGAAGAAGAAGAAGAAGAAGAAAAAGAAGAAGAAGAAGAAGAAGAAGAAGAAGAAGAAGAAGAAGAAGAAGAAGAAGAAGAAGAAGAAAAAGAAAAAAGAAAAAGAAAAGAAGAAGAAGAAGAAAAGAAGAAGAAGAAGAAGAAGAAGAAGAAGAAGAAGAAGAAGAAGAAGAAGAAGAAGAAGAAGAAGAAGAAGAAGAAGAAGAAGAAGAAGAAGAAGAAGAAGAAGAAGAAGAAGAAGAAGAAGAAGAAGAAGAAGAAGAAGAAGAAGAAGAAGAAGAAGAAACAAAAATGATAAGAAGAAATACAACAAGAGGTGATAAAAGCCAAACAAGTTAGTTGTAGAGACTTTGGTAGAATCAATTTTAAAATTGAACGGAAATATAATTTAAAGTGCACACAGAGAGAGAGAGAGAGAGAGAGAGAGAGAGAGAGAGAGAGAGAGAGAGAGAGAGAGAGAGTCTGTCTGAGAGATAGACAACAAAAGGACGACATTCTGAAATCAATAGGAAAACTTCTATCGAATTGGAAAACGCCTCGAAACAGAAGTCAGATCAGTGTTAATAACGCTGTAATTAGCCAGAAGAATTCGACAGGAAAAAAATTGCAATTATTTCTTAATTGGGGCGAATTTTAGTATTTTTTTTTAATGATAAAATTTATTGCTTTCTAAAAAAAAGAGACTTGAATTGTTATTTATATGTAAAAATATTTTTATCATTATTTTTTAGAATACTGTTGGTTCACAATAATAGAGAAAAAATAAAGACACTGCTTGGCTTTAATGAGAAAAGACAGACAGAAAGAAAGAAAAAAAGACAGACAGAAAGACGGATAGACAGAAAAGAAAACAGACTGGCGGGAAGAAAGGAAGACAGACAAGCATAAAGATAGGAAGGGAAACAGACAAAAAGGAAAGAAGGACAGGCAGAAGACAGAAAGGAAGACAGACAGACAAACAAAAAGGAAGATAGACAGGCTGAAAGGAAAGTAAAAAAAAACAGACAGAAAAAAGGAAAGGCTAAAAATGATGACATACATTTAATATTAGGCCCAAGGACCACTCAAAGTAGAGTATTACTGATCGAGATTGTTGTAAGGGATGTGGAAGGAGGACGTATAGGTTAAATATATCATAGGATACAAACTACTTAATACTATCACTATTTGATCATTTTCCCTCTTCTCGTTTTTTTTTTTCACGCACACTCTCTTTTTTTATCTTAAATTCATCGACTCTTTCTTTTTCCACCTACTTAGCGGTGAATACATGAAAAAGAAACAAACAAACATTACTACTTTGTTGAATTACAAACAGCGAAACACAGACATTTTTTGTTCAAAGCCACATATGCTTAAATCTAAAAGACACTTTTTTCCACCAAACAAATTATACGAAAAGTACACAAATTGTTTATTCTGTATATATATTGTTAAATTTACTATTTTCTAATTTTATACGAACATTTCTTATTGCGTTGTCTTTTCTTGGAATTTGTGTTGTATTTTGTGGACAGGATTAAATTCTCCCTTTTAATCCGGGTGTTCTTTACATCCACAATATCTTGACCTTGAACTTGAAGGAATCATTTATCAAGGAAGTATACTCTCGGGAGTATATTCCACAAAGTAACACTTCTGGCAAAGAAGCTGTGAGTGGAACAGGAAGGAGTGAGTAGGATTTGCTACCGTTAATCTGGCATGAAGGATACTAGCTTTGAATGCTTGAGATGGTGAAACTAAAGAAATGTAATGTTTTAATATCTGCCATAGAATTAGCAAAAGATTATTGGGAGGAAAATGGGATAAGGATTACATGAAGGAGAATAACACATCACCCATTTGGCCAAGTAAAAGCGTTTGAACTCTGCCGAGATTGGATCGTTAAAACTTAGCAGCGCCAGGCCAGATCTGGTAGCAATAATCCATTTTTGGTTTGATCTGACGCTTGTCAATGTAGAACATGTCCTCAGCAGTTAGGTATTCTCTTAAGCCATACAAAAAATGTCCATTCTTCCAATCATCATCATCATCATCATCATCATCATCAAAACTTCCTTTTGGTTTTTAGATGACAAACTACATCCGGCAGTAGAAGAGCGTGGAACACCTCTTAATTGTTGTTGTTTCCAGTTCTACACTAACCTAGGATGGTAGTACATGTAAAAGCCCCTGCTATGAGCAAACCACCAAAACTATGAAAGTATAAAAATTCATTTTATAGAAAAAATACAAGCAATACTATTTTATATAATAAAATTACTAACAACACCTGTTTATAGTAGAATTACCAACAATACTTATTTATAGTAAAATTACCAACAATATATTTTATAGCAAACAATATTTTATAGTAAAATGACCAGCAATAAATTTTATCTGTAGTTCAAAGCTTACAATTACATTCAACATATATTTAGTTGAAACCATAAAATTGTATTAAAAATATTAAGATTTCGGCATTAAATAACCTATAGAGAGTTATGTACCCTTAAACAAAATCAACCGACGAACAACCGATAATTAATTTTGATTGTAGATTTACCAAAAATGAATTCTATAGCAAAATGAGCAATATTACATTTTATCTGTAGTCGAAGCTATAAAATTATATTCAAAATATTTAGATTTCAGCATTAAATAATCCATAGAGATTGATATGCCGCTAAACAAAATAAAAAACCAACACGAAAGAACAGTCATCTTGACATTAATCCGTATAGTTTTCTTTAGTTCATGCAATATTCTATAATTTAATCCATTAATGCATATAATAGTTCATTAATCCATATATCTTACAATATCTAAAAAATCAAACTCTATTCCAAATCTAATTGGTACGAAATCTAATTGCTATGAAACTACAACTTAACACACATGTCACCGACCCTAGTAATCATGTTCACACAAGTCAGTCAGTCAGTCAGTTAAGTGCCATACGCGATACACGCTTGGGCGATCATGTCTCTTTCGAGACATGACTGACTGGGCAGAAGATTATCCCGCAGTAGGTTGCCATTGCTTTCTGCGGTAGACTGGTTGCCGACCAAGGCTATAGAACCCAATCCGTCCTGCTATTTAACCCATAACTGGAAGGAAGAGACGGATTAATACCTTTCCCAAGGGTATTTGCGCGTAAGTGAATACAATGGATTCAACTGGAATTCGAACTCGGCTCGCCAGTTTCTAGTTCCGAGCCGATATCCACTGTACCACAACGCCCCTAAAACTCGGGTCAAAACACTATGAATGTATAAGAATAGATTTTTATAGTGAAGATTCTAGCAGTACCTTTTTTAAAAGAAAATATTGCCAGCGATACATCTTTAAAGGAAATCAGTATTACCAGTAATATTTATGAAAAAAACATTACCAACGAAACATTTCCGTAGAAAAAATATTAACAGTAATATATCTGACTCTCGACAAAAACTTTTTTACAAAAATATGTCAATGCAACCTCATCTACACAGTGATTTCTTACAAAGAATAGATATTTTACTCATACGAATCTGTATTTATTTCTGAGATGAGTAATTTTCAATAATCTTCGAATTATTTTGAACTTTTGTTTTCATCTTGGTTGATATAATTGTGTTATAACAGACACAAATTTTCGTCACTATCTGGTCATCAGATGATGGCAACCTTCATAGATTAGCTGATGTAGAATTATCTTGTTGATTATTGCGAAATATCCTGTGAATCATTTATTGTTCTTTCATGTTGGATTTGGTTTGTCACTACCCAGTCCCAGGATCGAACTCATGATGATACTAACTCATGTATAATCAACTACTATATCCACTATGACACCGTCCCGAAGGTGGTGGTATATTTTTGGAGACTTTTATATTCGGTATCAGATGGATTTTGACAACTGTATTATGTTAGTGGGTTCGTGCCACTTGTAATTCGTATTTATTTCTGAGATGAGTAATTTCCAATAATTTTAGAATATTTTGGTCGAAATGTTGTGTCTATTATAACACCTATGTCAACCAAGATAAGAACAAAAGTTCGAAATAATTCCAAGATCATACGAATCTATTGTAAAAATCTTGTCGACAGTAAATAACCTATTGAGGTTGATATGCCATAAAACAAAACGAAACAAACGAACCTAGAAGTTTTATTGGCAACATTGTGACGATTCTAATAAGAAAAACATCGATTATTAAAATTGTCTTTTTGAGTTGGATTATGTGGTTTTATCATTAAAAACGACCATTTATTTTGTTTCAATCTTATTTAACATGAATCTTAATTCAAATCAAATTTTTGTAGTTTATTTAACCCTCTAGGGCCATTCGTATCATATTTGATACAGTATTTCCCTATAAGGAAACATTTGGTATTCATTGACTGAGCAGTCAGTACTGCTTTCATTTGAAATTTATAAAATATTTCTCTTAAAAAATTTTTCAGGAAAATATTTCTTTCAAGGCTTGTTTTCATACTGTATCAAATATGATACGAATGGCCCTAGAGGGTTAACCACTGTAAAAAAAGCTTGTCTTAGAAATTCGGAGAAAAATATGATCAGATCTCAAAAACTATAAACGAAGATATTCGGTTAAGACATAAAAAAATTCTGTTTTTGTCCATGAATTTTTTCGTAAAAAATAAAGTAACACTACATTTTATTCAGTTATATTTTCTTGATTATTAGCAGTGATTTCTTACCATAACTTTTATATAAAATCCTTAAGAGTTCCATGGTTTTGATACACTCTTGAATTTTGTATAGAGAAAGTTTTCTTCGTCGAAGTGTTTTGTCTAGATCGAAAAATGTAACACCTGTTAGTAAAAGGTCAAGACAGAACAATCGAATTTCATATTTTATTTCTGTGATACTCTCGCTGTAGACCGCCTTGAGTTATCAAAAAGGAGAACAATTTTTTTTAATCAATAACCGCAGGGCACTTTTCTGCCTAATATTTATGGACATGTTTCTGCTACTGGGCGCTTAAATAAGCATATAGTGTTCTGTTGTGTTTAAAGAACTCTAAATTAATTATATATCGACAATCACATCCACGTATAAAAATACTTTTTTACCGCTAAGCTCCAATGGGAAGTGGGTTAAAGAGATACATATTTGTTAATTCAATTTGAATTTTAACGTATGTTCGTGTAGTCCAAAATTAGTTTTAAATTTTGTTTTAGTCGTTTCGCCCCAAGCAAGGCGGTATCGCCACTGATGCGCATGGGGCTAAATAAGAGAGGAAAAGTTTAGGCAGGAGGAGAGTGAAGAGAAAGACGAACCAGTTACAGGGGGTGTCAGAGAAATAGTAAGAGAAGGATGAGAACACAGGTGTGAAGACAGTTGTGAAGGTAGAGAGAAAGGAAAAGATAGACGGGCTGATGTAGAAAGAATTGGAGTCAAGTAGATAAGAGATGGGAATTAATATTGTATTTAAATTCCGGGAGGTTGTAGCTGCCAGGAAAGCGAGTATACGGAAGGGAGTTCCACAGACGGGAGGTGCGAGGAAAGAAGCTGCTGGAATAGAATTGTCGGCTGTATTTGGTTGATCTAACTGTAAATGGGTGGGACCTTGTTGCCAGTCTGGTTATACGAGTAAGGAGGGGGCAACAGTAACCTAAGTTCGTCGGAACAGAAGCCATGAAAATATTTGTAGAAGAGACAGAGGGAAGCCACATCCCGCCGGTGAGAAAGTGACTGGAGTTGAGCTGCCAGGTTGGGACCTGTCACATTACAGATTCTACTTTGGAGCCTGTCAAGAATACTGAGATTTATATGTGCATAATGGATTCGGGCGGAAAATAAAAACTCCTGGGCCAACACTGATTAAAAAAGACCTTGTTTCACATCTCTCTCAAGTGGGGGAGAAGAGTAAATAATGCTGCCACCGGCCTTTTGGCTGGGGTGCGAAATGACCAAAATAAGACCAGTTCAGACCAGTTCTGAACCTATCCACTGTGATGGATAGGTAATATTTGACTCGTACCTGGGCGTTCGTGCTCAGGGTCCCCACATTAAAAAAGGCATCGTGTCACATCTCTCTCAAGTGGGGGAGAAGAGTAAATAATGCTGCCACCGGTCTTTTGGCTGGGGAGCGAAATGACCAAAATAAGACTAGTTCAGACCAGTTCTGAACCTATCCACTGCGGTTCTGAAATTTTATCTGGTTGTCTCTTTTGTAGCATTGTAACGAATCAATGCACAGCAAGGTCATTTGTAATTGCAAGGAGACAAATGTTTCAAGAAAACGAGAAATGGCAAGAATTCCGGATAATGAGCGACGATGTGGACACGTGACCTGTTCATCAAGGCGAAAAAAGAAAATTAAATTGACGGAAACAAATGGATACGCACTTTGGTCGTATTTTCTAAACTCTTTCGATATTTGATTGACTTTTTTGTAATGACGCTTTTAAGATGTGACGAAAAACGGACAAAGCATTGTACATTATTCATTTAAATTCCTCATTAATTTCCCTATCTAGGGGTAAATATATTGGTGCAAGTTAGAATTCAATCATGAATATTGCAACAATGCTGTGAAATTTTTTTGTAAGATTTTTTTTATTTTACGTTTGTGAAATTAAATAACAGACATGAAAGAACTGCATCTTTTCCACTGAGCGGCCTGTAAAATCAATATTTTAGTGAAGAAAATCTCAATTACATTTTAAGAACGACCAGTTTCTTCAAAGTTGGGCAAATTTAATAACGTTATTTTCATTGCTAAGGGAAATCAAAGTTGGACAGTAATAATTTTCATCTTACACAAGGGCACATTAAATTTTTGATGATCAAATTTCACATGGAAAAAGAAGCAGGAAGTGCAAGAAAATGAGTTGTTAGCATAGTACTTAAGGTACATCTCAGTCAGTTAGTCAGTTAACCACCATACGTAATACACGCTTGGGCGATCATGTCTCGAAAGAGACATGACTGACTGGGCAGAAGATTTTCCCGCAAGTGGTTGCCATTACTTCCTGCGGTAGACTGCTTGCCAACCAAGGATATAAAACCTTATCTATTCTGATGTTTAATCCATAGCTGGATGGAAAGAGACGGATTAATACCTTTCCTAAGGGTACTTGCGCGTAAGTGAATGCAAGAAATTAAACTTGAATTCGAACTCGGATCTCCGATTTTTCATGCCGAGCAAATATCTACTGTACCACAACGCCACATATAGTCAGTTTAATTATAAGACAATGAAACCTTGTCACCAGTCTAGTAATACGCTTAAAGTGATAAAGTCTAAGTACCAAAAAGGAGAGCAAATATTGCCATAAAAATATTTATAGAAAAGGTACAGTAAAACTACATTACGCCGGCGGGAAAGTGACTGAACCCAAGATACCAGGTTAGAACTAATAACATTGCAGATTCGTCTATAAAATAGTACATTTAAATTATGATTTACTGAAAAAATTTCCATTAAAGCTATAAACATATTTAAATGTATTGCAATAGACATAAGGATAGTTAGAGCTAATATAAGCATAAAAATCGAAACTCTACTTTTAACATTATTTATTTCCTTAATAAAAAGATATGTTCGCCTATTGTCCGGTCCACACTCCTTCCCCTTCCTGAATAGGAGTAGAGATTTATCCCTTGCTATCTACTTAGGATTTCTGTTTCCTTCTAAAGTCTACGTCAACTTCTAATGTCTCCCCTAAAATTTTATTTGCTATTTATTTATTTTTCTCAATAGGAGTAGATAGGCTCGCCTATCATCCGTTTCACGGGCCTCATCAGTCTTTTGAACAGGAATAATGGTTTATTCTTATTTATCTGTTTAGGATTAAGTTCTTTCTAAATTAATTTTTCTTTCTCTATCACTATCAGTAGCCCCTTGTGTCTTAGTGGCATTATCGCCATGCTAGGAAGTCATTGAAGATTGCTTGAAACATGACTCTTACAATCTCTAACCAGTATTAATGCCCATTATTATCTATAAGTTTTTCTCTACTACTAATTTAAAAGCCTGTTGCAGCCAGCTTTTTTCTCCCAAAAGAATTGACTATCAATTGACCTGCTAATATTTTTTACTGCTTTTGACCTGAGTTCAGTTGCATTGGTCAGAAAAAAGAGGAGCCATTTTCTTCTTTTAAAAAGCGAGTGAATTATGGCAGCTGAGAAAGGTTAATGGAACATTGTGCATTCGTTAGAAGTAGCTAATTTAAATTTAATGTTTATTTTTGTTCTTTTCTGATACTAATTTAATGGTTTCTTCTTGCTTAGGTTGAAGCCATTCTGAAAATAAAAAAATCTTTAACATAAATATGTATTTAAAATGATGCTGATTTATCTAATCGTGTTTATAAGGGCACTTAATTTCCTTACACGCATTTAATTAGTGCTATAGTATTCATAGATTTAGATATCCCCGAGAAGGCTTTGTTTACCACTTCTCTCAATGGGTTCTTTATTCCTTCAAACGGAGCCAGCTTGTCGCAGTATATGGGCCACCTGCTCAGACATGATGTTTCCGATCCAAAGAGAGGTTCTGCTGTTTTGATTCCTGGACAGCAGCCTATATTTAGTAACCTGCCTTGATTGACCCGTGGGCATGGTATTGGGTAAAAGATAATGAAGACCATCAATATGTACGTTTATCACTGATACTGAGAGCACATCGTCTTTAGATAAAGGCATTTTAATGAAAGCTTACATACAGATAGACACACATATATATATTATCATTATATTTTTCTAATTTTCGAATAAAGTGTTGAGTACTCTGTTCGAAGTTGTTAATAAACTCTCGCTTCAAATTTTGATATGTTCGTTAAAAGACTTTCGACATTATTAAGAACCAGTCTGTGTCAGTGTAGTAGTTAGAATTCCCTGTATATAACCTGATTTTTTTGGGAAAGCCGGACGTTTTAAATTATCGAGTATGACGTCATGAATAATGGCTATTGCGAACGAGGTCACACAAAGAATGTGATTTAATTGTATTTGATTTATTTCTTTATAGCAATATAATATAGGCGCATTATATATATATATATATATATATATATATATATATATATACTGTAATGGTTGTTACAATGTTTACATTGTAACAATGTTTACATTGTAACAACCATTACAGTATAACGCTCTACATTTGTATCGAACACTCTTTATAACAGTAAATGCATGAACAAAAAGGCAAATAAACCTACGAGTTCAACAACTTAGTTACAATATATATATATATATATATATATATATTGTAAGAAAGTGACAGAACAGATTTTAAACCCACTGTTCAAGCATTTACTTTGTAATAGTTGTTACAATGATTTATAAAAGCATAGTATCATTACACAAAAATTTTCATGTTTCGTAATCAACCGTTACTCTTCGTATGGATTTATTTTATAGATAAAATAAAATAAACCCATACAATATTAAAAAGTCACTCTATTTCATCCACATAGAAAAATTGTCTACCCATTTAAAAAAAAATCTAAGGTTTCACTATGCGATTTACCCAGATAAAACTAAAAAGTGACCTGTCACTAAGCAACCTCTCTTAATCCAAATCTGTATATCTATGGTTAGAAACTGCCGACGGACCAGCTTAGACATACTAAATTCCCATCCCCCACATCACATATATATCACATTCCCAAAAATAAATCGTTTCCCCCATTTATTTTAAGTTCCACAATCACCCGAAGAGGAGCAGTTGTGCTTTGAAACATAAAAAAAACTTGTGTAGTGATACTATGCTTTTATAAACCACTGTAACAACTATTACAATATATATATATATATATATATATATATATATATATATATATAAGCACCATAAAAACAGTACCGAAGATGTAAAATGTATTTTCAAAAATGAAAACTCTTCGATGAAAAAAGTCAAGCTATTTACTGAATCTAATATTTTCAATAAGTAAGATACTTTCTTGTATTTTAACAACTAATTTAAAAATGATTTAAATTGACTGAAATCAGTTTTTAGGATTTTCTTGTTAAAATAGCTGATAAGCTACCTTTTTGCTTGTCTTTCATCGCAATGTAGTTTTCTTTATTAAAAAATCTTTAAAAACAAAATATACTTTTCTGAAACTTTATTTAAGTAATTTTAGCTGATTCAAAGTATGATATAATCTGATTTGAAAGATCTATTATACTCTGTAAGTTTAAATTATTTGTCTTTACTTCTGAGATGAGTAAGTGTTTACCTTATTTACATTGTTCGGATTGTTGTCAACATCTTTATTGCCATATTCACGACGCTTCGGCCATTGTACGCTCCAGCCTTCTTCAGGTGTTTTTACTTTCGTGTCTGTTGTTGATTTTCGTCGCCAATTTGTTGTGGCAAATCTTAACACAAATCTTCATCGTCAATTTGTCGTGGTCGATTTGGCCGGACGTAAGACACGGAACACAGATTTAGTATAACAAGAACGATATTTATAAAGTAAGTGTTAGTAATAAGTATATAGAAATAATTAAGTCAGAACGGTACAGTTACGCTGCTTATTGTTTGAATCGTAGCTGGCTTTCACTGCATACTAGCTGACAAACTAAGTGCTTCACTGCCGACTTAACTGCTGTCAACTAGTATTTAGTTTCCTTCCCACTTAAGACAAAATGTGGCACAAGACCTTTTTAATATGGGCAATCCGGGCCATATAGCCCGGGCAAAAATTAACGCTGATTTTCCCCAGACGAGACTCTACCCTTCGGCGGAGCCTCGACTGGGTTATTACTCTCCGCTCGAAGGCAGAGAGTTCGACAATGCACGTGGTTGACTTAACTGCCGTCAACTGTATTCCGGAAGTCACGCAGGTAGTTATATATAACAAGAGGACAAGGCCATTCCTCGTAGGAGGGCACCATAACAGGATCGAACACTTTATTTCGATCATTGAGTATATCATTCTCGTTACATGCGCGATACCACTTCCGGATGTCTTGTAGTTAACGTCTTTTAACTCTCTTCTCTAAGTTATTCGTTCACCACTGCTGTAGCTAGGTATTAAACTAACAAAACTTTGGTTCAAGTCAAGGAATTTAATCAACGCTTTTTGTTCACTACTGGACCATGAATCTACGAGGACACATGGTCCCCTGGATAAAAGTAATATAAACAATGTAATTCATGTAAGTTCAAAATAACGTAGTTATGCGTTTTTAACCAGACAGTAGCTGTTTATTTAAGGCATCTACAGGTTTGACAGCTTGATATCTACTTGTCTATCTGTCTCTAAGATGAGGCATTTTAATCATTTACATTATTCGGACTGTTGTTCTCATCTGTATTGCCATATTCACGAGATTTTAGCCATTCTTTACTCTCTAAGTTATTTGTTCACCACTGTTGTATTCAAGTATTGGACACAAAACTCTTTGAATCAAGTCACTGGATCTAACCAACGCTTTCACCCAATAGGCCATGTGTCCTCAATACATGGCTTCCGCATTTGTAAACCAAAATTTAGAGAGCTGATTTAGAAAATATAACTAAGGCATCAGGAAGTAGCATTATTTATGTAATGAGAACAATATACACTAGTAATCGAAATAAAGGATTTGTTTCGAAATTCTATTCATCCGAAGAAGGTCGGAGCGTAAAACAGCCTTAACGTTGTCAACATAGTAATACAGTTTGATATTTGTCGAATGTTGTTCTGTGATCTATCTATGCGTTAAAAATTAATTGAATTAACGTAATCGTCTTTTGTATATATAATTTTTAGTAATTTAAAAACATTTAAGTAAGCATTTTACTTAATCTTTTTTTTTTTTTTTAATCATATCACCCCAAGCAAGCGATAACGCCACTGATGCGCAGGGGGCTACGTAAGGATAAAAAGAATGGAAAAGAGAAAACCGGAAACCGCATCCTAAACAGGAAACAAGGGATGAGCCTCTTCACCTGTTCAATAGATGTGGGTGGAGTGTGAACCGGGCGATAGTTTAGTCTATCTACTCCAATTGGAAAAAAATAAATAAATAAAAGAGTGAAAAGATTGGAAAAGAGAAAACCGGAAACCGCATCCTAAACAGGAAACAAGGGATGAGCCTCTTCACCTGTTCAATAGATGTGGGTGGAGTGTGAACCGGGCGATAGTTTAGTCTATCTACTCCAATTGGAAAAAAAAATAAATAAAAGAGTGAAAAGATTGGAAAAGAGAAAACCGGAAACCGCATCCTAAACAAGAAACAAGGGATGAGCCTCTTCACCTGTTTAATAGATGTGGGTGGAGTGTGAACCGGGATAGAGTTTTAAATATTTTTGTTTGTCAATTTACTAGAGTTATCACTCTTATTATCTGATAATTTTGTGTATATTCGGTCGTATATGAAATAGGCACGTTTTTATAAAAGAAATTCAAAATTCTTTTCAAAATATTACTGTATGATGATTTCTACTAAACTTTTCAGTTCATGATTTGTAAAAATAGTTTCTACTTAACAATATTATCTGAAAGGGACAAATCTAGAGAGAATTTTAAATGATTAAAATATATTTAAAACTTATTCTAATTACATTGTAAAAAAGGAAGACAAATCCTGTAAAAATTCATTAATCATCGATTTTTTCCTAAAGAAAATAGTGTCCTTAATATATTTTATTTACAAAAGCAATTACAAAAATGCTTTAATTTGTTTGCATTTTTATTTTATGTTTCAGAACAACTTTTTATTTAAATGGTGTAAATGTTTGAAAAAATGATAATATACATTCTCTATGGAATTCTCTTAATTAATATAAATATGAAGAGGGACAAAATTTAATTTCTGAAAATTTCATTCATCAAGTAAAGTGGGAGTAACAAATGTAAAAGAAATTCTACCAATCTTATTCATTTGAGAATAAGTCCTGAAAGTTCCATTGAAACCCGACAATTATTTGATTTTTTTAAGAATTTCGAAACTAATTTCTTTTTTACAGAAAAAAAAACTTAATATTATATTTTCCATTGTAATCTCTTGTAATGATTTGGTTACTCGCTAACGAAAATCAAAACAAAATTTTTACCCAATATTTAAAAGATTTAGACTATAATGTCCTCTGTATATATTGTTTATTAAAGCAATTAAAATATTATTTAATTAATTAATATAATAGTTTTGTTGCATTTTTTATTTCACTATTGGAAGCAGATTTTGAGAAAAATGGCCAAAATAGTTGAAAAAATAAAAGATGATTGATATTTCTCAATGGGAAACTAATAAAACCAATTTTGCATACAAAATTTAATTTCTTGAACTTTCGTGAATTTACGTGGAGTGGGTAACAGAAGTAAACAATATTTTTGCCAAGATTTTTTAAAAATAATAATTTCAGTAATAATTATATTCATTTGAGAATAATTCCTGGAAGTTGCGTTAAGATCCAACAATTATTTGATTCTTTAAATAATTACCAAATCAATGTTTTTTTAATGAATAAAAGGTGCTAAAATTTTCAATTCTAATTATCACTTCCTCTGCTGGTGCAAGGAAAACAAAAGTTTAATCAAATTTTCAAACGTGCTAGAAAGGATTAAAAACTTTAATAAAAATAATTCTTTGGTATTTCCTTTTCATAATAACAAACGACATGTTTGGGGCTTTATCATCATGCTATGCTCTTTTTTCAGCAAATTATTGGAGGTCCCTATACTTAAATATAAATATATAGGTAAATAATTGCCCCTAACTTGCTGACAAGCCAAGCAAATCTAAAAAAAATCTCACTAAAATAAAGTACAAACTTTTGAAATTAGCAGATGTTGACACATTTTCTATTTATCAGTTAGATTTTAATTGGAGAAGTGCTTATTGCTTTCCCGTGTGGCCTCGCGGTTTTATACACTCCTGTATGCCGTTTATGCGACGTTTCAGTTGAATCATTGTCTAATGTTGTTACAACCGAATTAACCCACGTGCCAGCGGGTAGTCACTGATAACGAGCTCGCACTGATTATTATCAAACTAATTAAACTAATCAAGGACAGTAGAAAGAAAAGCTGAACTTTGAAGACTTCATCATTTCTGATGAAGACTACAAAGTTCTTCTTAATTTTAATAGGCCCGAAACGCACTTAATTTCCAACCCACATTCTCAGATTTTAAAATTAAATTCTGAACTCTTGACAAATAAAAAAATGAAAGAGCAATATTGCTTTTTGAATATACATCATTATCTAAGTTCGGTTCTGTGTATGATGGTAAACTGCATCCGACAGCAAGGACGTGATTTCGGGATTTTGAGGAGCATACAATCACCTCATAATTGCTGTTGTTCTCAGGTCCACCCTGACTCGGGATAGTAGCACCTGTTAGGGTCCCAGCTATGGGCAATTAGTTAACACTCCAAACTGGGGTTAAAACTCTATGAAAGTATAAAAACAGACTTTTATGAAGTATATACAAAAAATATTCGAAGAAAAAATATTACCAACAAAACTTTTTGAATGAAAAATGTTACCAAGAAAAGAATCTTGATGGAAAAATGTTACAAACAAAATTACGCTTTCGAAGGAACAATATTACCAGCAAAAATACGTTTTTGAAAGAAAAGATTATTGCCAGGATATATCATTTGAAGGGAAAAATTATTGTCATAATGCGTTATTTGAAGGAAAAAAGTTATTTCCATAATACGTTTTTTGAAGGAAAAAATATTGCCATAAGACGTTTTTCCATACTAAAACAACTAATGCTTCGACATTAAATGACCTCCAAGGGGTTGATATACCGTAAAACAAAACAAACCAAACCAAGTTTTCTAAGTTCAAATTTACCCGTATTTCTGGAATTTAAATAATGTTTGTAGTTGTCAATGAATCAAAAGATAGTTTTATTGTTTTTAACACTTGGATTATATCAGCTTGACTGATGATAATAACATTAAGAAAATCTTTTGTGCTGACAAACTAGTTGTAGTTGACAGTACCTTAGTAACCATTTTTTGCCAGTGCCTATTTGTACACAAAATTAAGATTTTGGTTCATTACATGTCAGAGAATGTAGGTCAAAGCTTGGAAGAATCACACTATAATTTCTTTTTTACACTGCGAAAAACGTTGACCATTTTGCTTGAAATATGGCTGGTCAAATTAAAGTTCGATTACTATTAAAAACGCTTGATCTTTCGGTGTTGAATTTTATAACGAACATTCTTCATTTACATAAACTGGAGATTTATTAAGACGTCAGTATCACTTGTTAAAGTTTTCTTCCAGACTTCGAACTTCCAAACTTCAAACTCTCTTGTCAGTTATAACTGAACGTAGAAATAACTACATTGTGAAAAGAATGTCAGTGTTCTCTTTGTTTCACAAATTGAATTTTAAACTATGGCGTAGAAAATGTCTGTCTCAAGTTGAGTCCCACGAAAAAAAAAGAAATAATATTTCTTTGACAAAACATTTTGTAAGAATTTTCGGCTTCCTCTTCAGGTAGAAGTCTTTCAATTAAAATGATACCCATTGATTATTTTAAAAGTAACCCATAATTATAACAATGTTTGTTTCGTGTAATATAATTAAAAAATATAATGTATTTAAATCCACATATCAATCAATAAATGAAATGCCTAGAAAGTTTAGAAAATTATAAATATTAGGGTGTTCGGATAGTAATTACGTATTTCACCTCTATAAATTAAGAGTCGACTAACCGAGGTAGATAGAAGATTTTAGCTACGTGAAGTTGCTGTTTTAAGTAGTATGTAAGTTTTATGTGGTGAGATTGCAATGCCTACGCCCAACCGCTGGATAAATCCAGAGTTGGTTTTATAATAAATTGGCTGCTGAGTAAGGTTAAAGAACCGGTGTAACCATAGCTATAAGAAATCTGTTGCGTGATCGGTCCCGACCTGGCAGCTCGACTCCAGATACTTTCTCACTGGCGGGATGTGGCTTCCCTCTGTCTATTCTACAAATATTTTAATGGCTTCTGCTCAGACGAGCTTAGCTTATTGATGCCTCCTCCACAAGAATTTACTCGAGCAACGAGACTGGAAACAAGGCCCCACCCTTTTACGGTTAAATCAACTAAACGTAACCGCCGCTTCTACTCCCTCGGCTTCTCTTCTCGCACTTTCGGCCTGTGGAATTCCCTTGCGTTTACTTGTTTCCCTTGACGGCTACAATCCCCAAGAATTTAAATGCAATGTCAATTCCCATATCTTGTTTACTTGATTTCAGTTTTTTCCTCGTCCTGTCCCCATCACCACGTGTATCTTGTTCTGTTCCTTTCTCACTCTACCCTTTTCAACTGTCTTCACACTGGTATTCCCGTCCTTCTCTCGCCTCTTCTCCGACACCCCCTATAACTGGTTCGTCTTTCTTTTCGCTCTCCTTTTACTCTTCTCTTATGTAGCCCCCTGAAACCTTGCTTGGGGTGAAAGGATTTAAAATAAACGAAAAAAGAAAAAGGGAAGTGATACATTTTTGCAAAAGAGAACGCAATGACTTATGCCGTAATTAGAACTTGAATAATAGATCTTACTTGCCGGGACAATATTTACTACACTACATGGATGTGTCACATTGATGGTAGCAAAGATTAAAATGATCCTAGACTTTACAGTTATTAGATTTGGGCTAAAATTTTCCAACATCTTTTGAAAACTATTTTATTCATAACTATTTTAAACAGGCTTATTTAAACCTAGTATTGCATGAAAAGAAACAAGTGTGTGTTTAAAGGGAAAATATTTTGAGGTTACGACGCATATGGAATCACTGCTCTTTAATTTTTGTCTATTTCTTAAACATGAAGAAGGCTGTTAATATAAAACTAAATGATAGTTTGATTTCCTTACTCAGAAATTATTTTATTCTCTTCTAGTGTGTCATTCGAACGAGTCAGCTGCTCTCTGTATGATCACACAGTAATAAATCAGTCAAGATTGCAGCCACCCATAATCAGGAATTTATTTTTAAAGTCTACTTTCTTTCGTTGGTTCGTTTAAAAACAATGTCCTTTATTCTAACTTTTGGGTATTGATCTGGACTTCATTTTCGGTGACAGACTTATTAAAAAAGGCTTTTCTCTGTGCCAAGCGAGAATAAAATAAGGTGTTTAAAAAGATTATACATTGTTCATTATTTTAAATTCATTTATAAATCATTTTACAAATATCTTAGTTATTCTTGCCGTTGTAAAAATGTTCCTATTACCATTGTCTGTTTGCAAAAAGTATAAGGAATGTAAACTTTAACTATTAGCAAAACTTATATATTTTTCTGCAGAAATGAAATTGGTATTTTTGTGCAAAACCTTTTATTTCTTGCAAGAGGAGTCTCCAGAGACATTGCATAACTAATAAAGTAAATTGACCAATTTGCTCAAAGTGGGCAAATGCGAGATGTTCGTTTTATTTAATTAAATTTAATGTTATATTTTGTGCACGCAAACTGCATCGGTTTATATAGTCTGCCATTATCTATATCACGTCTCTGGTGAGCTTTCAAAATGACGTTTAAGCCCACAAAATATAACGTCTACATATCTAGTTAGCAAAATTCTCTGTGGCTTTCGAAATTCTTGAAATTGGATTAGCGCTGAGCTAAGAGCTCGATCGACAAACCAGGCTCTGCACAATTCTTGAGTGGTTTATATCATCTCTGAAAAGCCCAGACCCGCACGTTACATTTTTTACTCTATAAATAAAAGACATTTAGAGTAGGTCGTTTCTTATTCAGTAGACACTTTCACAGCTTCCGTCGGTATACGGATAGAAAATGAATTAACTACACAAAAATAAAAAAAGAGGTACTAGAAAAGGACGTGTCTTCTTCCCAGAGATATTCAACCAATACAGCTACACTTTCATAAGAGAACTACAGACCTTAATAAAATTTATTAGTAGAAGGTGTTATCTTGATATATGATAAACACTGCGCTGATGGCTGACTCAAAAAAGAAATTACAAGGTGTTGTATCATCGAGGTGAATACGATACACAGAGAAAGTGTGCTGCGGTATTATTCAGCCCATTATCTGGTGGTAAATAGAACACAGAACAGTACAATAGTTACAATGACACACAAGACAGAACTTAACTTGCAACACAGAGAAGAGGGGTTAGATTGAAAAAGTCGCTAAGTAATCAGTCCGAATATTACTCGAATGACACTCGAATATTACGTCTCGAATGTTACTATTCTTTACTTGAACAGACCATTTCAGACCATGGGCTACTCCATCAATGATAATGCTGTAGTGGAGTTAGAAGACAAGGTAGTAGAAGTGATTGAGAAGAAAGGACTAACTATCAAGCGTGCGATCAGTAGTAAAAAGAAAATCCCAAGATGCGAATTAGAAAATAGGAATGTCAAAACAAAACAACTAAAGATGTTTAGATATTTGGGAAGTGCTTTATCAGAGAATGGAAAATGCGACACCGAAAACGAAAGATGCTTTGGTCTAGCGAAATAAACATTCCAAATGCTAAGCAGGGTGCTAAGAAACGGATTAATTTTGTTAGAAACAAAGAAAAGAATGTTGGATATATGGCAATGAATACTGAACAATCTCTCTAAAGTTAAATAAAAAGCAAGCGGCATCAGGAATGTTGTTCTACAGAAGGATACTGAGAATTCCATGAACGAATCAAGTAAGCATCAAGCAACATATGGATGCCATATAGTAAGGCAAAGAGGAAATCATAAACACGTATTCGTCGGGAGATATCGCAACATAGTGGTGGTCTCTTAATTAGTGAATATATGTAAATATTACGTTTTTGTTTTATGAAATTTTCACATTTTTCAAATATAGTGTTTTTACGTACGTCTCGTTCTGTGTATCACGTCTTCACGCATCGGTACGTTTTATCTTGTGTCTTTTAATATATATCAGATACAAATCGTATATCATCCATCAACCAGCTGAAAAAACACAGAATAAATTGCACACCCGCAAAATCGGGTTCAAACGACAACAACATTTGGGAAAACCCGAAGTAAAATTGCACACCCGCAAAAGAGGATCCAAACAGTTAAAATCTTTTCTTTTTCACAAATCAGTGTAAAAAAGCAAAACTCTGGATCCTGATTGGTTGACAAATTGAGAAATTCAAAATACGTCAACGAAGCGGGGTTTTTTTTCACACCTAAAAAAAGAATCGTTTTGGGATCCTCCCATGTGACCAGAATTCAATATTTAAGGAGGTCTCCTGACCGGTCACAGTCAGTCAGTCAAGAAGGTCAGTGAGAGACAGCAGTCAGTCGATCCGTCACTCAAGAAAGCAGTCGATCTGTCAGTCAGCGAGACAGTCAACCCTGCTAGTCAATCCCAAAAGCGCAGTGTCAGATACGTACAGTCCGATAGGCGCCGACATCAATGAGGCCAGTGCCGATAAACTAATCCTTTACCCACTCAACCGTTACGAACGGAAAGAAGAGAGGAAACACCTGCAACGGCCATAAAATTTTTCACATCTCTCATCAACCAGAAAGGAGAAGTAAGTTACTAGACTGATTCACCGTTTTACACACACATTCTACTAATTACTATTATCTACGTTGACACTCTCTCTCACTTCAGGAATTCTCATTCACACTCCTTTTCCAATTACTTAGCGGCTGATACATAAAAAGGGAAGAAACTTTGTGCTACTACTCTGTTTAATTAACTGACTCAAACAGACATTTTTATCTTCGAACAACATTCTCTCAAACCCAACAGACACTTTTATATTCAACCAACATTCACGCAAATATAAAAGACACTTTTCTATCAAACAAAATGTACACATAATTGTACAAATTGTTTATATTGTATATATATTGTCAAATACAAAATTTTCATATTTTTACACAACATTTCTTATTGCGTTGTCTTTTCTCGAAATTTGTGTTGTATTTTTTGTGGACCGGATAGCCCGCATTAAAACCGCCTTTTTAACCCGGGTTGTTCTGGAAACCCACATATGAGATATATTTTATGTGTGTTTGCTAACAGTTTTTGTTTGTTTTTTTAACTTTAATGCTTCGAGCACTTGTATTTTTTCTTTTTCAGTTTATGCAGTATAGTATTTAATTTTGTGATTGATAAATATTTTTCGAATTTATTGCATTTTTTCATTGTTTTAGTTTGCTATATGCAATTTAAATGAATTATTACCTAAAAATATCAAAAAGATATGCGCGATATGTAGTGATTATGAGACCAATTATTGTGTTGATTCAATTATTAATATTTTAGAGACATAATTTGAGTGAGCTACCAAATTCATAGATCACATTGATTGTAAAAACATTGAATTTTATTGTATTGTGTGTGATCATTATATTGGCGTTTTTTTTTAAAAAAGAATTTAACACAGTAGGTTTGACTCATAACCATATATGGCTTGTCTTAATACGCAATTAAAAGTTTGACATCGACACAAACACATGACAATCTTGCATAAATTAGGGTTACGTAGAGAAAACTATTTGAAACGGGTGCCATAATATCTGAAATCTACTGAATTACACATGCTGAATTGAAACGTGTTGATAAATATATTAAATATATTACCCTTTCCGTGGGAGGCGGGCACAAAGGAATCTGTTTCCTGCCACGAACGAAGTGTTGCTTGCTTTTAAATTGTGTGTCTTATCAGCGACAAGCAACGTCACAGAAACACAACTGTCTGCAAATATGACATCCAGCCTCATACATTTTGCAACCTCAACAACGAAGTGTAGAGGTCAGTCAGTCAGTCAGTCAGTCAGTCAGTCAATCAGACGACTAACGCAGCAGTATGGTTGCTAGCATTCAGAAAAGCAAGACGCTGTAGGAAAACTGACATGCCGTCGCCAACAATAAAGATATGCAAAAGAAATTGAGACGAAAACGTGGTCGTACTAGATTACGAGTTAAGTTCCAGTATCTATCTATCTATCTATCTATGGCTACATCGTGTTGATTACACCGGTTACCGTCCGATCACCGAAGTTTAAGCAACATCGAGACCTGGTCAGTAATTAAATGGGTGACCATTTGGGAATACCAGATGTTGTAAACGTAAGGACCAAGAATGGTCCACCGGTCCTCCAGGTTTGTGGGGTTGGGTGCAAGGCTAACAACCTTGCCCCATAAAAAACAGTTTGTTACAGAAACAGCAACAAAAAGTTGCTGCTCTATGCACAATCTGGGTAAATGATGGTGATCTATCTATCTATGTTTATTAAATAAGTCAGTCTCTTCATTATCTATATTGCTATTTGCTCCTGTCTATCTATGGGAAAAGGATGTATATTTTTTATTTATCACAAAATTTAGGAGAATCTATGACAAAGTGGAAAAGACCTCGTGTGATGCATTTCTTTATTTAGATCTTCATCATACAAAAGTGATCACGTTTACGTGGTAACACAAGTGGATCATGGAGAGGAAGAGGTGACATTTTAAATTTAAATGATTATTATTTTTTCTTTTTAGAATATACCTTTTTGTTCATATAGTCTAACCGATTTCATTAAATTTTATTTCTTGTTTATATTCTTTATCAGTTATTTTATAAAATATTGCCACTTATGATAACACAAGATCCACCAAGAAAGGTGAAATCTTTAAATCCACTGTCAATAATTTAACTACTTGCAAAACACGTTCAAAAGCAAGAGCATATCTTTTCGTTTGAAGTTGTGCATGTCATTTTCAAATATTATTGAAATCACGAATATTTTCAAATAAATTTGTCATGAATGCCAATAAAATATTTTTAAACGGAAACATATGCTGATTTGGCCTTAGAAACTAACCTACGTTTCATTTTAGAAAATAAAATTGAAATGACATTTCCTTTTTTCATTGGCCGAGCCAGATTTACCAAGCAGAACTTGCTTTCAACAATGTAAGCAAGTAGGCTATAAATTTAGAAAACGACAGAAAAAGATAAGAATATAAAAGTAAAGAAAAAAAAACTCGTGTTGCTTATTGAAAATGATTCACAAATAACTTAATTACTTTTATTGATTGGAATTATTTTCTTCTGTCGATTATATACATCGTTTGCAGTTCTTTAGACGATCAATGAACGATGGACAAACAACGTTGGACACCATCTTGAAAATAGTGTTATTTATTTTGTCTTGAAGAACGCACAATGTTTGAATATGACAGGAATTATATTAGCAAAACTTCTCACTTGTAAGCAAAAATAAATGTTTTCGAAGATTATCTATCTATCTATCTATCTATCTATCTATCTATCTATCTATCTATCTATCTATCTATCTATCTCAGTATGTTTCCAGACATTCAGACAAGCACTTATATACCATCCATCGCTAAAGATGGGGTAAATGATCGGTTCTTGTGCCACTTTAGTAAGATGACTTTTTCTGCTATGCGTATCTATCTATCTATCTATCTATCTATCTATCTATCTATCTATCTATCTATCTATCTATCTCAGTCTGTTCATATCTATCTATCTATCTATCTATCTATCTATCTATCTTAACTTGTTCATATCTATCTAACCATCTGTCTATCTATCTATCTATCTATCTTAACTTGTTCATATCTATCTAACCATCTGTCTATCTAGTCTGTTCATATCTATCTATCTATCTATCTATCTATCTATCTATCTATCTATCTATCTACTTCTATCTATCTATCTATCTTAACTTGTTCATATCTATCTAACCATCTGTCTATCTAGTCTGTTCATATCTATCTATCTATCTATCTATCTATCTATCTATCTATCTATCTATCTATCTATGTTTATAGTTATCTGCTCTATCAATCTGTTATTAACTGGATAGATTGAGAGAGTGATATCTCTGTGCAAGTAAACTGAAATTTGTTGTCGCTAATATATTTACACATGTTTTTTTATAAACCACTGAATCATTTTTACTAAAGGTTTCGCTACTGGCTGAATTTGATAACACGGTAAATTAGGCTAACATTTTCTATTTCTATTTGAAATGTAAAACATGGATAGTATGATAAATCTACTGATTGATACAGTTCCGAAGGCGGTTTTCCATCTCTCGCTCACAGACCAAACGTTTTCGTGTGTTTTCTAAGAGTTACTTTGTGAAAATTATTACCGTTCAACACTGTTTTGTGTCTGTAAGAGATCCGATATTTTATTGTGAGAATGTAACCATTAAATATGCTAGCTAATATAAGCTTCTTTCTGAAGTCAATTTGAAGATAAATTTACCAAAATTAGTTCTTTTGACTCAGGGCGGCCAGAACATTGTATCTCCAAGTAGAACTATTTCTTTCAAATAATTCGGAATTTTGCAAAATCTAATCATTAAAGATACACGCTAATAGCAGATTCTCTTTGAAAATATGTTGAAGCTAAATTTACCGAAATGAATGGCATTGAGCAAACTGAATATTCGATCATCAGCGAGAAATATTTCTTTCAGATTATTCGTAATATTGTCAAAATATAACCATTAAAACTAAAAGCAGCTTCTCTCTGTATCAAGTTGAAGGTACCAAAATATAAGTCTCAGAGCAAACAGAATATTCTGTCACCAAATAGAAATATTTCTTTTACACATAGTCTGAATATATAATGTGTCAATATGTTATCAATCTTTTTTTGATAGTGTTGGGTTGTTGACTTTATTTGCAGTATTTGATATGCACATATTATGTATTTCTTTTAATAAGTTTCTTAGGAATATATCCAAGTTTAAGTTAATTTACTTAGCTGAGTAGAACATTGATGTCATTTTGTACTCAAAGTCCGATGCCGCTACATGTACTTACGCATGTCACGTAACTCAGTAATACATGTCGTTTGACCGGGTCTTCAGATACTAAACCAGTTCTATCGGAGGGATTTCCTGGTGGCTAGGGAGTAGCTAGCCTTCCAGCAAGATTAAAATAAATACCTGTCAAATGGTGGATGGATATTTTTGTACAGTCAACGGCCATTTAGTTTGATTATGTTTTTGTTTGGTGCTATTGCTGGACCGAGGGCTTACAAGACAATTCAACAACTAGAGCAGAAGGGCGACACTTCCAGTTGAAGGACATTGGCTGAGGTTTGAAATGGAGATGGATGCGATCCACCGGATCTACTTGTCCAATCAACGCTACATATTAATAAATACTTCTAATTTTCAACTGATATATGTAAATGGAAATGTGTGGTGTTGTTACGACCACACCTGGTCATGGGGATGATGATGATGTCCTCATATTCATTTGAAATCTTGTTTGCCTATATTTCAGAGACGAGGTAGTACTTACACTATTTACATTATTAAAACTATTGTTCTCATCCATACTGCCATGTTTACGACGTTTCGGCCGTTGTAAGCTCCAGCCTTTTCGATTAACAATTCCTAGTACCTGAAGTGTATAAATTAAGGAGCCGGAAGAGAGTTCCACAAGCGAGAGGTTCTAGAAAAGAAAATGTTAGCATGGTTACATTTCGCAATGTTTTAACGTATATAACTCATCTGGTGAACAGAAAGAAAAACTAAAGAATGTCTATTAGAAGTATATTAACAGTAACAAATTAACTCTTAAGCATAGCCATTAAGCACAGTATGCTTTTATTAAGGATCTTAGACCGCAATGATTTTATGGACGATGTTTTCAATTATTAAAGAACACATTAGGTGTAGAACAATCTTAAAATCAGCTGAAATGTTTTACAGTAATATAATCCTTGTATGTCTTATACTTGCATCTATTTAATTTTAGATTATTCCATCGAAAAATTTTGAAAATTCAAGCAAACGAATGGGTTTTTGGATTCTTTGATTCATTAAAACTGGGGTGAATATAGTAATATAGCCATTAACAGTAAAACTATCTCCAAACTATAGGCATTAAACACGGCATGCTATTGTTAGGATCTTATGGACTGGAACATTTTATATACGACGTTTTTACTTTTAAGGAACATAATAGGTGTGTGCATAAGATATTAAAGTTAGCTGAAATATTTCACAGTAACATATTCCTTATTTATTTTATACTTGCATCTGTTTAATTTCAGATTATTTCATAGACAGGGTTTGAAAATCAAAGTAGACAATAGGGTTTTCAGATTCTTCGATTCATTAAAATTGGGATGAATATAGTAATAACAGTATTAAATTGAATATAGTATTGAATAACAGTATTAAATTGAATATAGTCTTGAATAACAGTATTAAATTGAATATAGTATTGAATAACTGTATTAAATTGAATATAGTATTGAATAACTGTATTAAATTGAATATAGTATTGAATAACAGTATTAAATTGAATATAGTATTGAATAACAGTATTAAATTGAATATAGTCTTGAATAACAGTATTAAATTGAATATAGTATTGAATAACTGTATTAAATTGAATATAGTATTGAATAACTGTATTAAATTGAATATAGTATTGAATAACAGTATTAAATTGAATATAGTCTTGAATAACAGTATTAAATTGAATATAGTATTGAATAACTGTATTAAATTGAATATAGTATTGAATAACTGTATTAAATTGAATATAGTATTGAATAACAGTATTAAATTGAATATAGTATTGAATAACAGTATTAAATTGAATATAGTCTTGAATAACAGTATTAAATTGAATATAGTATTGAATAACTGTATTAAATTGAATATAGTCTTGAATAACAGTATTAAATTGAATATAGTATTGAATAACTGTATTAAATTGAATATAGTCTTGAATAACAGTATTAAATTGAATATAGTCTTGAATAACAGTATTAAATTGAATATAGTATTGAATAACAGTATTAAATTGAATATAGTATTGAATAACAGTATTAAATTGAATATAGTATTGAATAACAGTATTAAATTGAATATAGTCTTGAATAACAGTATTAAATTGAATATAGTATTGAATAACTGTATTAAATTGAATATAGTATTGAATAACAGTATTAAATTGAATATAGTCTTGAATAACAGTATTAAATTGAATATAGTATTGAATAACTGTATTAAATTGAATATAGTATTGAATAACTGTATTAAATTGAATATAGTATTGAATAACAGTATTAAATTGAATATAGTCTTGAATAACAGTATTAAATTGAATATAGTATTGAATAACTGTATTAAATTGAATATAGTCTTGAATAACAGTATTAAATTGAATATAGTATTGAATAACAGTATTAAATTGAATATAGTATTGAATAGCAGTATTAAATTGAATATAGTATTGAATAACAGTATTAAATTGAATATAGTATTGAATAACAGTATTAAATTGAATATAGTCTTGAATAACAGTATTAAATTGAATATAGTATTGAATAACTGTATTAAATTGAATATAGTCTTGAATAACAGTATTAAATTGAATATAGTATTGAATAACAGTATTAAATTGAATATAGTATTGAATAACAGTATTAAATTGAATATAGTATTGAATAACAGTATTAAATTGAATATAGTATTGAATAACTGTATTAAATTGAATATAGTCTTGAATAACAGTATTAAATTGAATATAGTATTGAATAACAGTATTAAATTGAATATAGTATTGAATAACAGTATTAAATTGAATATAGTATTGAATAACAGTATTAAATTGAATATAGTATTGAATAACAGTATTAAATTGAATATAGTATTGAATAACAGTATTAAATTGAATATAGTATTGAATAACAGTATTAAATTGAATATAGTATTAACAGTAAAACTATCTGCAAACTATAGGCAATAAACACGGCATGTTGTTGTTAGGATCTTAGGATCGGAAACATTTTGTGGACAACGTTTTTAACTTTTAAGGAAAATAATAGGAGCGTGCATAAATAAATGAATTTTCGGATTTTTCAATTCATTAAAACTGGGATGAATATAGTAATTTACATGAATTATAGTTTTCAAATAAGACTGAGTTACCGCAGTGATAGACATTGAAACCAGAGAGAATGAGGTCTAATAATTAATCTCAGTCTATTCCTACAACATATGTCGTAATATTGATTACTTACAACGACAATTTGTACGGCGACACCACGGCGCCAGAAAACAACATGTGTAAACAGATAACCAAGTTGGTAACATGACGCTGCTGTTAGTTGGATCGCTGGAGGGTCATAATCAAAATAAACTAATATCAACACGATGAGGCATTTGACGTTAATATTATTTAGAAAATAATTAACGTTATCAACCCAAAGCTGTAATTTGGACGGTGGGCTGTAGATTTTAACGTCCCCCAAAACAAGACCGCTGCCTTTTAGTAATTTTAAAGAAACATTTTTGCCTTACACCACCGTGGCTGATGCTAACCTCCGAGAGATAAACTTATAGTGTCCTCTTGATCCCTCGTTTTCTACTGAAATGAAGTGGAATGATTAAACTGAATCAATCGCTGATAGAAGAAGTACTTAACTGTTTCGTGCTTTATAAATCTACCATTCGTTCATACACTGAATACTGTTGCTACATCTGGTGCTCCTGATGTATATCACGATATTCTTGATAAAGTCCAAAGAAGGGTTCTGATTTGGTTTCTCGGCTTCAGTCACTTACCCACCACTGGGACGCTGTTTTCTTGTATTTTTCTATAAATATTTTCATGACAGTTGTACTAATGACTTTTTATACTTTGGAACTACTGTGAACTTCACAGGAACTCTTACAGTACTGTAGTAAGAATATTAAGTAACGACGTGTTATTTTGGTCTAAGGAATATTGTCGTTTGTTTGGATCAATGATTGTGTCTAGCCAAGTTTAAAGATAAGACAGCATTTCCCCATATCCCATTTTACCTTTTGCCACATTTCTTGTAAATTCATAAGAATAAATATCGCTTTAGAATTGGTACCGGGACCTAAGAATTTAAGCGTATTACTTGATTGGCAACTAGGTCTCTTTAATTTGCTGCGGAAAGAGCTAGATGTAACCATAAGCTCTAGTAGTTTCTTTTTTCTCACTTCTTGTCTGTGGAACTCTTTTTCATTTTTTCTTGCTTGCATCTGTTGTGTCTTAGTATAATTTTTCACTTTCCTTGAGATGAAATGATTGAACGTGTTTTTTACACAACTTTTTTTCTTTTTAGACTTTATTAATCGAAACATGAGAAATATAAGTTCAGGACAAGATTTAATGATCTCCCCTAATAATTTGTATTGTATTCAGTTTTACCAAAGACCATAAGCAGGGTTGACCCGAATTCCTCGCGACTGCCGAATTCAGAAACATGTAACTTCATATCTTCATGATTGTTTACAGAGTAGAGAACGAAATGCACACGACGCAAGAGAGGAGTAAGAGAGTTTTTCAGACATCGGACACGAGAATGTTAGGTGTATTTTCGGATGACTACCACATGGGCAACATACACATTTTGACCGTGAGTAACTGATGGTGCACTAGAGTGAAATAAAATTTTAATGTTAAATATTAGAAATTAAAGTTTCTTATTATCATTGCGTCTTGATTGGCTTTTGAGCATTTTAGTAGGTAAAAATTAGTAAAAAAAATAATATATTTAACATTTTTTCACCAAAAGTTAAATTTTCATTCTTTCACGTGCTTTAATCTCGCGGTAACCGATGCGATATATATCTTTAGATTATCCTCCTGGATATGACGATGAAATACATCCTAGAGCAAGGCCACTGATGTTTTGCAAAACGTAGAAACACCTTTTATTTGCTATTGTTCCCAGGTTCATTATGACCAGTTAGGGTTTCACATATGGGTAAATAGAAAAACCTTAAATAAAAACAAAACACTACGAATATATAAAAATACATTTTTATAGTGAAAACACGTACAATACATATTTATAGTAAAATAACCAACAGTACATAATAAGAATAGACTAGCATAGGGAAGAGATCACAAAAACTTGACAGCAGAACAGTTTGTTTGATGCACATATTATGGTGTAGTATTAAATAAGTACGATTCTATTTTTATTTAGAATTATCCACTTAACGATAAATACTAAAAATAGTATGAAGTACATTGTTTCTTTTAAAAAACTGGAGTGGCCTAACAATTATTGTCGGTAATATATATACTAATCAGTATCACCCCCATGAAAAGTAGTAAACCCAAAAAGACACAAGGGGTTTAGGGAATGGAAGAATTAGGAAGATAACATTAATAATGAGCGTAAGAGTAATCAAGAAGAGAGTAGATAGCGACTGACATTACATTATACTTTTTGCAGATTAAAGCTGTCTGGAAAGCATAGAGCCGAAAGGGAGTTCTATAAGCGAGAAGTGCGAGAAAAGAAACTGTTATCATAGAACTTACAGCTACATCTAGCCAGCTCAGCTGTAAACAGATGAGATCTTCATGCCAGTCTAGTACTGCGTTTAAATTCATAAAGTCCTTGTACTATAGAAGAGTTCATCTGGACAAGTATTATGAAAATATTTATTGAAAAGACAGAGAGAAGCAACTTTTCGGAGGTGGGAAAGTGATTAAATCTGAGCTTCCAGACCAGAAGCCATTATATGACTGATTCTTCTTTGGATTTTATCAAGAAACACAAGACAAATAGCATGGAAACTGGAGACTATGTGGCAGCAAATTTAAAAACATGAACCATTCATAGGTCTTTAAGATAGAATCTAAATTGAAAACAAAAACATCGTTAAGTAAACAAATCAATCAATCGGTCTACATCGTCACATCGAACCAGATTTGGTTCTTTTTAATTTTATGTAATGTTAATGAACACAGCTGATACGATTGCAAATTTATGGATGATATCGTATATTTCCTTCACACTCATGGTTATATTCCTTGAAATTTGTTCCACTATCGATATCTGTTTGCCTTTTTCATGTGCAACAAATTCCCTTTTAACTGAAATGAACATTTTCAAAGTGAGATACTGCAATGAAAAGAAGAAGCCCAACAATAATAAAAAAATATTCACATTACAAAAACATTATCGTAAATATAAAATTACGAAAGATACGATCGTAATAAAAAGCGGCAATAAACAATTGCATATTCTTTATGTATTTCGTTTTATCGGAACAAAAGCCTGTAAAAGCAATAATACATCGCGTATTGCTTTGATTCAATAAATGAGAACGTTTTCAAGTTGGCCGGATCTATTTTGAGGTTGTACAAGTTTCTCAATGTCTAAGAATTGTGCTTTTGTGCCATTGTCCTACTTTACTTTGGCAAGTCGAAGACTTCAAAACGATGAATGAAAAGATAATCTTGAGTATAAAGAATGTAAGAGAGAGCGCTATTAGTTTGGCTGAAATAGGTTCTTTGTGAAAGTTATTATTAGGTTCTTAGGAAAATAATACCAGATTTTAGAATAAACCTTTATGTTTTTATATATTATTATAATTCTGCTTGTCCTTGTCTTAGTTACTGTAATCGTTACACCATCCAATATCTCATAAATAATGAAGTATTCCGTTTTGTTCGCGTGGGAAGACAGAAAAGAAGTAACACTGACATTATTTGCTTTTATTGAGAAATTGAAAAAAAGAAAAACTGAAATAAAAAAGAAGTGATGACGTCAGTTTCAATGAAATAACAAAAAAATAAAAATTCAAATCGTATTATTTTGTTGTATTGCCGAGTTGGATGGACGATACCCAGAAGATGTGTGCTGAGTATCTACAGCTGTAGGGGCCTCAGTGGTGCCTGTTAAATTGGCCTTGTGCCAAACACGTCCTAAGTACCTAGAATTTAAAAATCAGAAGGTTAAAGGTTGGATGTTGAAATATGGAACGATAAAATATTTCGTTTCTACTTTAAAGCAAAGATTTACAGAATGGCAAAATTGAAAGAAGAAAAATATAAGTGAAATGTTGTTAACTGAACACTATAACATATTTGTGAGAAGAAAAATGTTCATTGAGAAAATGCATGCAGCTTTGTAGTTAAAATTGTTCGTAGAGAAATGTTGGTATTTAAACTGTTGCACAGAAGTTTAGAGTTCATGAATGACAATAGTAAGTAGCAAAGTGTCGCGTGCGTATACGGATTGTAGTAGAATGTGAAAGTCTCATGTCCCTTCCTCTTTGTGGTAGGTCGGCGGTAGGGTGAGAAAGAAGAAATAAAGAAATATTACTTAGCCTTGTTGTGTTGTTGTTGTTGTTGTTCTCTTTAGCGGCCTGTAGTGAAAAAAGACAAGAAAATTGGCAGTAGAGGTGAGAGGTGACCGAGTCAGCTTGAAGTTTCTTCCTTACATTGTGACGAGATGCTTTCAGATACTGCTTCCATTTTGACTGTTTTGAAATTTCTTTTGTTACATTGCCATGAGGTCCGGTAGCTAACCGTTCACAATGCTCTCTGATTTTAAACGGTCACCGACGTGGTTTGAATAGTGAAGTTGGTCATGTGACTGGACCCAAATAGAATTTTTATTCTAGGTGTGAAAAAACGTCATATATGAATTTTCCATCTCCAATCTAATCAGTATCCAGAATTTTGCTTTTCACACTGACTTGTGAAATTTTCTTTGGCTTGGGTTTTTCCAAAATGTTTTCATTCGTTTGAATCCGATTTTGAGGGTGCGCAATTTTACTTCCTGTGTTCTAGTTAGTTGAGGGATGTTTGCTGAAGTGAACATATCTTTTCAAATCGATGCCATTTTATTAACTACAATTTTAGTACTTATTTAAATGTATAACTTGTCAATTTCTGTCTCAACTTGGTTTGCAGAATGTTTTTTATGAAATTATAAGGAAACAAAATTCAAGGAAGTTGTTTGTAAAATTTCTCCTCACATGAATAAGGAATACAGAAATAATTTCTTGTATGTAACATTGTCAGTCAGATTCTGAATCTTATGTGTAAATGTTTCTACATTATTTTTATTTTCTTATCTAAATGAAATTCTCTTTCTTTTTTTTCCCCCTTTTCCTCACTGGTGATCTGTTTGGAGTTTCATTATGATCAATTTTTCTGTTATTGCATCTTGAGAATAAAACTAATGATATTTTACTACTTAACAATTATTTTTTATTTATTTATTTATTTTTTTTCATTATATTGGAGTAGATAGACTAAACTATCGCCCGGTTCACACTCCACCCACGTCTATTGAACAGGTGAAGAGGCTCATTCCTTGTTTCCTGTTTAGGATGCGGTTTCCGGTTTTCTCTTTTCCAGTCTTCTCACTTTGTTTTTTTTTTTTTTCAATTGGAATAGATAGACTAAACTATTGCCTGGTTCACACTCCACCCACATCTATTGAATGGGTGAAGAGGCTCATCCCTTGTTTCCTGTTTAGGATGTGGTTTCTGGCTTTCTTTTTTCCAATCTTTTCACTCTTACGTAGCCCCCTGCGCATCAGTGACATTACCGCCTTGCTTGGGGTGATATGATTTAAAAAAAAAAATACAACACAATATCCGTGCTAAGGGATATTAATGCAAATAAGACAAGCATTAGAAGGCAGAACAACTACTAGTAGAAAAGAGGAGAGGTTAAGTTGTTTGAGTCGCAGAAAGCACAGTCCACTAGTAACCGTCAATGACACTCCGAAGTTATGAACCACATCCTTACATGGACAGATGTCTGAGGTAGATGTAGCACAAGGCCATTCAAAATGTCAATGACATTCTGAAGGTATCAATTACTTCTCTACATGGGCGGATGCCTGAGATAGATGCGGTACAAGACCATTTAAGAGGGAGCACCAAGCCATTAAAGTCGAACAAAAGTTATTCTCTGCTTTTCCTCTGACGAGATTCTACCCTTCGGCGTAGCCTCGTCCGGGTTTCACTTCGCCCGAAGACAGAGTCCGACAAAGTGAACTGAGAATGTCAATGATACTCTTAAAATGCTATTAGTCTTTATTTTTATAGCTACGTCGGTCCACAGACCATTCCATATTTAGAGCGCTAAATAGTGTTAGCAGCTCTACAACACATTTGTACACTATTACCTCTTATTATAATAATCAGCATTCAGATTGATGATTATTATTGCAATATGTAGAATTGTTGAACTTAAATTTTTAACACTAAGGTAGGGGAATTTCTACGGATGTAAACTCTACAAGAGCTTATTCAATTATAAAATTAAGAAGTGAGATTAATCAAAAAATTAAAATCGAAAAGCCGTGAAATTTTCACGGACATTTCTAGTATTATAATAGTAGCAAACAATACATTAATCATTTATTGCTTGCTTAATGTGTACTCTTTTTTAATTTGATATCAGTCTATTTCAGAATTTAACTTAAACGATTATTTTGAATATATTGACTGGAATGCGATAAGATGATAGAAAAACAATGAACAAATAGGAAATGTATCTCAATAAGGGCAGCTCGAAATGCCAAATACAGGTGAGAGGGGTACTAAAATCAAGCAGGTACAAAAATTTAAATACCTGCGAAGTGTTCTAACAGAAGACGGAAAGTGCGACACAGAGATTTGAATGCGAATTTGCATGGCGAAGCAAGCATTCCAGAAGTTGAGTAAAGTATTAAGAAACAGGACAATTTTGCTAGAAACAAAGAAGAGAGTACTGGATTGCTATGAGATGTCAGTTCTTCAATATGGCAGTGAATGCTGGACAATATCATCAAAGATGAAGGAAACACTTGATGCAACTGATATGTGGTTCTACAGAAGGATGCTGCGAATATTATGGATCGAGCATGTGAGCAATGATGGGGTTTTGGAAAGGATGCAAACGAAAGGGAAATTAATACTGAGCATCAGGAAGAGAGAGTCAAAGTTCCTAGGACATACAATGAAGAAGGTCGGCTTGGAGAACCTGATACTAACAGGCCGGATAGAGGAAAAAGAGACAAAGCAGCGGAAACATATTTGAAGGACCTAATCAGGTGGATGACGGAACGAGGGTTGCGTGTTGTAACAGGAGAAAGTGTGCTAAGTGCTACCAGGAATAGGGAAACGTGGAAAGCTATGATCGCCTATTTCCTGAAAAGACAGGGCACATAAAAGAAGAAGAAAAAGATCTCAATCTGACATGTTTCACTTTTATTAAAGCTTCTTTATAGAACGAGAGAAAAATAAAAAAACCAAAAAGCAAAAAAGAACAAACAAAACACAACAAAGAGTCAGTGTATGTAATGATTTTTGATTAATTATTATTGGTCAAATATGAGTTACGTTTATTAAAAAAATAGATATTTTTTAAATGTTTGGGAGCACAATATTATGAATAATAAAGTGTATAATAGTGTATGTATATGTTTGTATAGGAAACGCTTGTCTGTTTAGGCGTATGTTGGAGAATAACGTTAGTTAATATAATTGTATATGTGTGCTCGCGTATTAATACAAGTGTTACGTATATTAAACCAATGGACAATTTTTAAATATATGTGTGAGGAATATTTTGGACGGTAAAGTGAATGATGCTGTATGTATGCTCTTATGTAGAAATGCTTGGGTATATGTTGGAGGGTAACATTAGTTAATATCGGTAAATATGTGTATGTGTGTAACGATAAGTCTGTAGGAAACATTTCTGATTAAATCTAGCGATATGTTACGATGATTTTGTATTTGGATATTTTATATCCACGCATATGTGTATATAAAGGAGACTTGCGGATATTTAGATATTGGCTCAGAAGGAGAAATCGGGGAGCCGAGTTCGAATTCCAGTTGAATTCCTTGCATTCACTTACGCGCAAATACCCTTGGCATTAAAGAATAACGAAATGAGAAAATGGCTGCCCATTTTGGAGCGGTCAATAACATGATTTCTTTATTTAATAAATACTAGCTGTAAATACAAATTTTGTTGACTTATTGTGATTCTTACTACGTCTATTGCGAGGAAGTTTGGTTCATTTTGTCACGCTAGAAGATTTTTCTCGCCTGAATCTATCTTATATAATTATACGTCTACCATTGAATACCGATGTCAGATTTGGTGTAGTACTTCTGCATTAGGAGATACTTGATAAAGTCTAATATGCAATATTATTGGTCCTGACCTGGTATCTCGGTTTTACTTACTTTATCACCGCCGTAAAGTAGGTTCCCTGCTTATTTTCTATAAATATATTCATGGTAATTTTTTCAGATACGCTTTTATCTTTGGTCCCAGAACTTTTCGAATTTAAAGGCTGTGGTAGATTACCAGCTAGACCTAATCATTTTTCAGTTGAAATTTCTAGATAAAAACGGAAGTTCTCCGCTGAAATTTTCTTCTTTTGCAATTTTCACTTGTGAAATCCGGTTTTATGCTTTCTAGTCATCTTTGATCTCCAAAAAATGTAAATGAATGTCAATCGTTATCGTATGTCTTCTTAATCTATGTTCTATTATTGTTCTCTCTCTTTAATAATGTTTTTCTCTCCTTTTAATTAGTAAGTTATTGCGTCTTAGTTGCTTTACAGCCTTACTTAGTTGCTAAATAATTACAAAATGACTCTTTGATTAGTGCAGAAAATCTCAGTTAAAATGTCGACTTCCAATTTGTTAGGATTCACTAAGCTTACTAAACCGAGAGATTGTGTCAGAATATTTCCTGGGGAATACATTTGACTCATGACAAAAAGCCTCTTACAAAATACATCAATGAAACCTGATCTACAAACTGATTTGTTTCAAAGAATACATATTTTAATCATACGAACCTATCCTAAATATCTTGTCAGTATTAAATGTTCTGTATATATTTCTGAGGTCAGGTATTGTAATTATTTACCCTACATTGTTTGGACTGATTTCCTCATCTTTGTTGTCATATTCACGACGGTTCGGCTGTTGTAATCTCCGGCTTTTTCAGGTGATTGGAATTTCGAACCGAACCATTTAATTCGTCTACCGGTCTAGATTGTTTTATTTAAGTCATTGAATTGCTTTAACCAACGGTTTTATTCACGGGGCCTTAAGTACGATATGAAACATCATTTCTTAATAACATTGCCCGGAAGAAGACTACTCTAACGTCGAAACTAGAAACTACCCCGGAAATTACGTCTTGAATAGTTGGCTGTTCGAGTGTTGAAGAAACACAAATGTACATGAGCAAGTGTCTTCAACAGGGACTAGCGTGTCACTGTAGCATTCTTAGAAACGACTAAAAGACATTACATATAACTTTGGTAAGGAGAATTCCAGATATATAACTATAAATCAGTCATTTGATTGCCATACATGATACACGCTTGGGCGATCATATCTCGAAAGGGAGAGGATTGACTGGAGTAGGTTGCCATTACTTTCTGTGGTAGACTGGTTGCCAACCAAGGCTACAGAACCAAATCTATTCTGCTATTTAACCCATAGCTGGAGGGAGAAGAGGCGGATTAGTACTTTTCCCAAGAGTAATTGCGTGTAAGTGAATGCAACTGGAATTCAACTGGAATTCGAACTCTCTGATTTCACGTTCTGAGCCGATATATACTCCACAAAAACGCACATCCATTATGAATAAGGAAGTTTCATCAATAATAAAATAGAACTTACAATTATATTAAAAATGTTGTTTCTGATTTGTTTCAAGGCTTATTCAAATGTTGTGTGTGGTATAAAGTAAAATCAATTTTTTCTGAATATTACGTTAAGAATTTTTCGAGATTTAAAAAGATTTTTTCCAAGTACAAGTTGCACTATTTAATCCATAGTCTAAAACGTAGATGGATTCATACACTGCCGAAGTTTTTTTTAACTTTAAGTGAATAGAATTCGAACACTTCTATCTGATTTCTAATTACGTGTCGCTATCCATTTCACAACCCACCCTTTCCAATAAAACCATTGACCACATTCAATAGGTATATATAAGGAATGACAGTAGCCACGAGACTCGATCGCATCTCTAATATTAACTTTCAATTTCAGTAGAAATAATAATATATATGTTTACAAAATAATAATCATTAATAATCTCAGCCATGTCAAAAAAAAAAACTTATCCAAAAAGCGTACATAAATTGCTGGAGTAGTAGCCCCTGTTAGGCTCCTAGCTATGGGCAAATAGTGAGCCCTCCAAGCAAAAACAAAATTATGAAAGTATAAAAACTCATTCTAGCAGTATATTGTTATATATGCATATAAAATAATACATACAGTAAAATGATTAGGATTATATTCTGTTTTACGAAAAGTTACGAAATAGAATTAACTGGTATATTTTAATTTATTTTTGGTTGATACTCGTATTTGAGTACATACTATTTTTTACAATTAAACAGTACATTTATATATATCTGAATATAACAGAAATCTTGTTAGGAAAATATGCATCCTTCGGCAGGATTTGAACCTGCGACCCGTAGAGGAACCTTTTAATAGATCTGACGTGCATTACACAACTCGGCCACGTCGAACCCCCCCTATCACGCAAAGCACGAACAGTGGATACTTGTATTTGAGTAGATACCCTGTTTTTTTTTAAATAATTAAACAGTACATTGATGTATAGATAGCAGCCTGAATATATGAGAAATCTTTTTAGGAAAATACGCTTCCTTCAGCAGGATTCGAACCTGCGACCCCTATAGACCAGGGAAATCAAGAATTCATGTATTTATATGGTTTAATTCGACCTTGTCTAATTATGAATTCCTTCGTGGTTAAGTGGTTAAGACACGTCGGATCAATTGACACCTTCCCCTTGTTTATAGGGTTCGTAGGTTTAAATCCTACATACTTTTCAAACAAGATTTCTCAAATATTCAGTCCGGTATATATATATATATATATATATATATATATATATATGTGTGTGTGTGTGTGTGTGTGTTTAATGATAAAAAAACCCACTCAAATACATTAAAATCCATTAAAAATAATAGCAGACAAATAAATTAAAAATACATTTTATCTCTAGTTGAAGCCATAAAATTGTCTTAAAATTATCCAGATTTCGACATTAAGTAACCCATAGAAGTTGATATGCTACTAAACAAAGTCAGCAAATCACAAAAACTGTTAAAAACCTTATGTTTTAGCTTTACATAGGATTTAAAATCATAAATGATATTAAATGATGTTGTATATTAATGCGGAAAGTTGCATTTTAAATTGCATATTATTATTTAAGAATGTATTTTGTATCGTATATTACTTGCTAATTGCGTTTCATTCGCACAAGAATATCGATTTGCATCGTCTTATTAAATTATAAAATCATTTTCACATGACTTCAGTAATTGCAGACGCGCGTTTCAAACATAATCTCTTGCTAACTTCAACCTCGTTCCAATAATTTGTCGTTTTTATATCATTTCTGTTATAAGTAGTTTGTGTTTGTATTAAATGAAACTTGCACGAGCATTTTGATAGCATGCAAGTAAAATTAAATATAATCAATATACTATTGTTATATATAATCGAACTGCACTCTCAATTTTTGAATGATCATGGTTCTCCACAACTTCTTGTTATTTGTTGCTCATACACAAAAACCTGTTAGGTTCGTTTTGCGCTGCTTCGCGTACATCTCGTGAACATCACTTCTTATTCTAAGCTTTCCTTTTTACATTCCCTAGAAATTTCAACTGTCTCTTTTTGATACTAAGTAAGTGTGCCTATTCTGAGTCCATTGTTCTTAAAACTTTGTCGTTGCACACGCTTTCAGTCCATGAAATTCTCAGTATCTTTCTGTAGAACCATATTTCTGTTGCTCCAAGTTTCTTCTTTACCTATGATAAACTTCTTAGATGGGGTACTTTTTAAGCTATTTAAATTGTTCGGACTATTATCCTCATCTTTAATGCCATGTTTACAGCGTTTCGGCCATTGTACGCTCCGGCCTTCTTCAGTTGCAACAAATTTTAACCTTTCTTACGATCACAGCCGTATATCATTCCCATTCCATGTGTGATGCCACTTCTGGTAGACATGTAGTTATCTTCCTTTAACTTAACTCTCCTTGAGAACACATGGCCCATTAGATGTAGACGTTAGTTGGTTCCAGTGACTTGACCCAAAGCGTCGTGAGTTCAATTTCAGGCTGCAGCAGTGGTGAAAAATAACTTAGAGAGTTAAGTTAAAGGGAAATAACTACAAGAAGGCTAGAGTGTACAACGACCGAAACATGGCAGTAAAAATAGTATTTGATCGATTTGTCTAGTATTTCACTGTACAGCCATTATAGGATGGCAAATATTACATAGCAGTTCCCTTTTCTTAGCTTCTAATGAAATATCGCTTTTTTATCTAAAAAGTTCTTTTATAGAAACACAATATGTCCTGCTATTGAACTCGTAGCTAGAGGGAGAAAATTAATACCTTTTCCAGTGATATTTGCAAGTAAGCGAATACAAAATAAACTTCATTTGAACTCGGCTATCTGATTTCTCACTCTGAGCTGATAACCATTGCACCACAACACACATCCGTTAAGAAGGTACAATTGCATTATATTATAATAGTATATTGTTTATAGATATATGTCGGGACGGATAAGCATGAGAAAAATATGCCCAAGAAGTTATGAGGTTTTCATTCATTTTGCTTTATAAAATACTACTGTTTTTAAAATCCGTTCAGAGATATATCTATAAAACCAGTGGAAACTATGAAATGAATTTTAACTTATAGAGCAAGACAATCCTGGGATCGCTGAAAGTCCTACCGGAGTTTATTAATGATGGACATAGTCTTAACAACATAACTTTGATAACGTTGTATTTTCATAACGTTATTCTGAAGGGAACTTTTGCTAACACGCTATTAGCCAGTTAGAAGATTTCGGTATCTTCTTTTTCTTCAAAAAACTTTTTAACTTAAGAAAATATGGAAGCTGCCGCTGTATCAGTCTGACAGTTTTCAAAATAATAATTCTTCTTGCAAAGCACAGTTTCTGTCAAAATATCATACATATCCATTATTGTCAATAACTGTGCTTTCGCTAACCTTAATAGAAAACAACTGTTGTTTTTAATCTTTGAATTAGTACATCTTCGTTATGACTAACCATTTCATCAATTCTCTTACGCATAGAATCATTACTCAAAGGTAGAGATTTAATAATAAATGAAGAATCTTGATTCACAACTTCTAATATTACAACTTCTACTGCAGGTGCAATAACCTTTTCAGCTACCCTATGTACACTACCTGTTTTTGCAGTTATTTCTGCAATTTTATCGGAAGCGATCAGTCTACCGTCATTAATTTTTGTCTGCTTCCTAAATAGTGATTTCCCAGTACTACAATTTTGAAAATTAGTTTTTAATCCCTTAGAAGATTTTATGGTCTTACTGACATTTCCGGGGTTATTTCTTCTCCTGTGGTCAGAGAGTCGAGAGTCTTGATGGCTTCATTGGAAAAAGATTAATGACATATGAGACAGAAGGGCCACTTTGAATCAGTAGGATTCTTAATAGAATCATATTGTAAGTACTCACCAATATATTGTAAACACTTCTTTTTGTCGAAATTGCCATAAGAAATGAAAATTAGTAAACACCAAACTGTTTTTACTAATATTTGTTAAGAAAAAGAACGTCAAACGTAAGCGAACACCGTATATTTATTAAATCACGAAGCCCGGCGACTAATGGTATAGCAAAAAGAGAAAAATCAGTGATAAATGAGTCATTGTAAATGACTTGATCTAATGTATTAATGCAACTAGGCATTATCTGATAACGAGGCTGACACTTGTACTAGACAAGTGTATGGATGTGTATTCTAAATAAACATGCAAGTGCAATTGTCGTCTTACGCGTCATATGTAATTTGCATCAATTTCATCACAACAGGAGCATAGTTATTGTTGTGGATTCCGGGTGAGGAACCGCACAAAATAATGAACAACAAACCAGATATTTGAGATAGAAAAATAAGTATATTAAACGTAAAGATCTTGAACGCAGGTTAGTAACCTAGGAATACGATTAGTAAAGAATATATATATATATATATA